>VRYO01001681.1:3978239-3993812 GCA_009812075.1 Sialia sialis | reverse complement strand
GCCCTTTGGCTCATAGGGGGAAGAAAAGGCTGCCTTGACACATAGGCATCCTTTGGCTGACACTCCATAAGCAGCTTTGGGGTGAGCAGTTGTGACCAGTGGAAAGGTTTGTTTGCCTCCATTACTGACCCTCAGCACAGGGCCAGCCAGACCTGATTATCTTGTGTTTATGATTCCCTTTTGTAAAGTGCAAGGAGTCATCCTGCCACAGGTTATGAAGGCCCCAGAGGCAGTGACAGGCACAGGTCTTGGCCCAGGTATAGGGCACCACTGATAATGATGGTGGTAGAACCTTGGTTACTCTGCCTTTTGGAGGGGTTCATCTTTCCACAGAGACCAGTGTTTTTCATTTATGAAATCATTCCCCCAAGTAATGTTTCAGGCCTGACTATCTTGCCGCTTATGCCTTGTACATTTTCTGCCAATCAGCATAGGATTTTAGTTTCTGAAATGTGTCATTGTCATACAGTTCACTCAGATTATGACCACTTCTCTTGGCATCATAGAGATATAAGCCAAGGGCAAATCAATGTGGACTGTCCACTAATGATCAAAGAAGTGTGTTCCTGCAACAAAAGTGGCAGTCCAAGGAGAGTCTGAGTCACACGAGTGAAAGTATGGCTTGCTAAAGAGCAAAGTGGTCTTGTGGCCAGGAAATAGTGCTTTTTTATGGTGTGAAACATGTGGTAGGGTGGGGGAAAATATGTATGTAATGCTGCTTGCTTGGAGGGGAAATGTTAGCAGAGGGGAAGGCTAGGGTGTGTGGGGAAACATCTGTGTGAAGTACAATGGTAGGAAAGGATTTGTGTGCAAGGAGGTTCATGAGTCTGATATGAGTGAAGGAAAGAGTGGGCTTTGCTGGTGGCAGCTCTGTGTGCTTAATAATTTTTTGGTTTGCACAGGAGGAGGAATGTGGACAAAAGAGTGATGTCATAGTGGCTCTTCTGAGTTAATAAATAACCTGTGGTTTCAAGAAATTTATCTGTAGCTATGGGTGGCTATTTGAATGGTTAAAGCAAAGAATGTACCCACGGGTTCAGTTTCCTTCTCTCACATTAGTGTCTGGAGTTTTTAAGCAGTTGCCTTGGGGCAAGGCCTTTCTGGTGAAGGATCATGAAGAGATTAAATACACTGATCCCAAATCATACACCCTTCTTCCTCAGCATTTGCGCTGTAGAGGAGTCTGTAGACTGTGCTGTTTCCAGAGTTTACAGTTCAACTTCCAGGAGGCTGCTATGTCTCTTATCTGGTGATTAAGAGCATTAGAAAGCAAGTCATTTAGTGTTTGAATGTTTAACTAATCCCAGTTTCTGATTCCTGGTACAGACTGCAGAGAACTCAAACTTTTTTGGCTAAAGCCCTTCTGATTCTTCTATCTTGCAGAGATTCTTTGTGTGTTGTAGTTGGTATGGGTATGTTCTTCCTCTAGGTCATCTACACCTCACTGAATTTGGACAATGGTCTGTAAGTGTGATTTACCTCCTTGTTTGGAGACATCTGTTTTACAGTTAATAATGTCATATCCAGAGTGCAGTTCAAAAGCCAAGTCTAGTGCCAACAGTCTTTAAGTGCTACCTGAGGTCATTCTATCCCTGGAACCACAGGCAAAAAGCAATTTTATTTGATGGCAGCAGCAATGTTTGTTTCCATTCATTTATGAAGGAAGATCCAAGCATAAGTTAAGAAGCCTGTAAGATTTTAATTTTAGCTGAAAATAAGCAAGTAATCCGTGCCTGTTCAGGTTAAATCCAGTAGCTTGCCAAAGAATGGCTTGTTCTTACAAGGCTGTAGGCATACATGTTTACCTGGCAGCGTATTCACAGGCATCTGTGCTGCCTGGTGCTCTATGATATTTACCACATTGCAGGTCTCCAAAACAAGCTGGCTGTGAAAGCCAGCTTGTAAACTGAAATTCTTCTAATTTCAGGCTGATAGCTCAGCTAAAAAAAATTACTTTGTGCTGAGAGGGATGTTGATACTCCATGGTGGTGAGTGAAAGTCAGGTGTCCTGTTTAAGCTGCCAGCTTCTGAGTGATGACTACCATGACAACCCCTGTCTGCACCTGTGGCCTTCTTTCTCCCTAACTTTTCAGCCTCTGGTTCCAAGAAGGTCTGTGGCAAACCCCTCACCTTCTACCTGGTGTTGCATGCAGACTTTTTCAAAACAGCAATAAACTTTTCAAAGGATGATTATATGGAGGAATGTGTGAGAGTTTTGCATGAGTATGGCATAGAACCATACAGAGGGAATGTGTGACAGCTCAGTTGCTAACTGCAAATTTTGTGAAATCAGGACTTCAGTGTGATAGTGAGATCTTGGTAGGCACTTGCAAGCCCTTATTTCTAGAGCACCTTGCCAGGTTTGGTGGATACAGGAGTGTTTCCAAGTGAAGGTGAAACAAAACTTGCCAGATAATAGAGTGCTTTCTATTTTACTGATTTCTTTATGCTAAGGAACTGGTAACTACTTCTTCTATTTCAGGTACAGTTAGTTACGTAAAATCAGAATTATATTGTAAGTGGTTAATATTGTTGGCATGTAAGGCCAGGGAGTAGATGCAATCTTTGTTTGCTCTGATTTTGAATTTAACTTTTGGCAAAGGCAATTTTCTGTCCATGATCAGTCACCTCTTTTCCATCTATTTCCTATAAAACCAGATAAATAAAAGTCTGTCAGCACAGAAGTTGAAGGATAGGAGGCAAACCAGTGGATGAAAAGCCAGAGAATTAGATGAACTATATACCAGATACACTATTACATCATAATTGATATGTCCTGCCTAGAGATAGAAATGGATTGTGTTTCTTTGTCAAATAAAGCATTGACATCTTCTTAAGGCTAAGGCTGGATTAAAAAGTGTAATTTAGTTCTTATGAGGAAAAACCCTTTTGCTCTTAGTCCTCAAGTTCTGCTCAAGTAGCAGGAGACCCGCAAAAGAGAAGGGCTAGAAAACTCATTCCCAGGCTGTATCGGGAGTCAGTGAAAGAGGATAAATTTAAGACTAATCATTTTGTCACTTGTGTGCACTGCTTTTTGGTGTGGAACAGGAATAGGATAAAGAACTAGTGGAATGAATACACAGTGGTTTTGGGACTAGCAGCAAGCTTTTTAGAGCTTTGCTGGAAACAGCCTGAGTTGAGTTTTGACCAGCTAAAATATTAAGTTAGTTGTCTGTTCATCTAACTGCATTTTGCAAGTACTTAACTATAAGGTGTATTGTGACTTTCCTGTTGTGCATTTCCACTGGAAAGGTAAGTGGTTCTCTAGGAACATTTCTGTTTATGGTAATGTATTCTGCCCTGTGTGAAGATAAAGGAAAGGCAGATCATTCACAATATGGATTTGGCTCATTAAGCCCCTTTTAGATCCATAGTGAATTGTCTCAATTTGTGCTGTCTTAAGAGAGTAAGTCCTGTAACATGTTTTTCCATATTCAGTCTTGTCATAGACTTTTTGATATATTGCTTGTGGTGTGCCTAAGATGTAGAGCTTTTTGTACCTATTTATGCTCTCTCTATGAATCCTCAGCTGTGTCTGTTTGGTGTTTCAAGCCTCTTTCAATTCAAACGAATTACTTCAGAGAATATTACCTGGGCTCACAGGAGGATTTGCTGTTTTTTAATCTACTTGAAACAACCAGAAGTATGGATCATAGATCCAGTATAAGAATAGGTACAGAAGGTAGTTATTTCAGGAAGTGAACACTGGGAATTTTCTGCTTTTGGTAAAAAAGCTATTTCTTTGAAGCTCCAATTTGAAAAAATCCTGAGAATACCTCCATAATTAAATTGGATTTACCCTCTCACACTGAAAAGTTTAACAGCTTGTAATAAAACACAATTAAAATTGGTCCTTTAGGAGCATTCTACAACCAACATGTACAATATGGACAAGGACTAGCTTAGAAACATCTAGCCATGATGCTCAGCTGAACATCACTGAATACCTGACCCAGACCTGGGCTATCACCTCACAGGCTCTTCCAAGCATAGAAATTTCTTTCATTTTCATTTGCTGAAACAGTTAAAAGGTGAGTTGACTCTCAAACAGATGTCACATGTCAATGGCAGTTTCTGTAGACGAGTAACAAAGCTCTTTAGGAAGACTAAAAATAGACATGAACTATAATTGGGAAGAGTCAATCCCTAGCACTCAATCTATAAATAAGCAAACTATTGAATGGTATGATGGGTTTATATCTTTCATGAATCTTAAGCACTTTAGAAAGCAGCAATAACATGTCGTGGATGTTAAAATCATGAACTAAGAAGTGAGCACTTCTGACACGTGGTTTAGGTAACTTGCAGTGATCACAGCTGAAGGTTTTTGGGATCCTGCACAGCAGTGGTACTGTTTTCAACCTCCACCAGTTAAAAAATGTAGTCAGGTAAGATGGGTGGGACACTTTTAAATGCAATCCTACCACTAGATGGGAGGAAATAGTTATCTTGACAGTACTTTACAGTCTCTCTTGTTAGAAAAAAAACAAAACAGGTTTTATTGTACATGCTTCTTTTTACCCAGTATGCTGCTTTTAAGCCCAGTTGGTCTGACACAGTGTGAGTGTTTGCAGTCTGAGCAGGTCACTTGGACTCTATATACAAGAGAGAGCAATAGACACATCTGCAGTTCTTCTTTTTTCCTAAAGTAGATCTCTACACAGGCAACTGAATGACATTGTAAAAGTGCTTGTTTTCCCTGTCCTGGACTATAAAGGGATCCTAAGTTGGTCTCTCATCTCAGATGGAGGCATCTTCGCTGTGGGTATCAAAAAGTGGATGAAACAAACCTCACTACTTTTTTTTTTCACTATTTGCAGGAGCTGTCTTTCACAATCTTCCCTTCTAGGAAAGCATTTCTGTCCACTGGACTGAAAGATTAGGAAGAGACCTCATATGCCTTTGTAATCTGAAATGTTTGGGAGAAGTCTGTTTCTGTTTCACCATCTGCTTCCTCTGAAACAGAAGAATCTCACGGGTATGCAGTTGCTTTGCTTGTATCACAGGGATCCCACTGTGGCCAGGGCTCCTGCACACTGCAGGCTGCTTGCTCTCTCATCAGTGTCACGTATGCTCCAGCTCTCTGGTCATAGCTGAGGGAGACTTAAAGTAATTTCCACATCTAGTCCTTTCTCCAAATACCTTTCACTTTAACTCATGAAAATGTACAAATGTTTGGGGGGGATTAAAGATGGATTTCCAGAGAGAGTGTTCAGTTTTGTAAGACTTATGATACTTTAAACCAAACTGAAAATATCCCCTCAGGTAATTCTTAGCCTTTAAACAGGTAATTCTGAAAGACTCGGGTCCGATTGAGTCCACAGAGAACACAGTTAATAGCAAAATTGTTCTGCGTTTCACTCAGAATAATGGATAAGGCACAGGATTCAGTCAACAAATCCAGATGGGTTCCCATATTCAATTCTTCCAGCAAAAGTGCTCGCAATTATAGCTTCGTTGAAAGCTGTTACATTCTAAAAAGCAATAAAATGCTCCCAATCTGCATCTGCAAGGCAGTCCAGCTTGTCTACATCGTTGATCTCTTTGTTAGTTTTAAAATCCACAAGTTGTTGTTACCTGGCTTGCCAATTGTTTAGCTTAATCTTTTGTCCTAACCTTCACAAAGAGACTTACATGAGAACAGACATAATATACCTGCCAGTAACTTTTAAATTTTGCTGAGACTTCCTGCATCCTTTCTAATATGTAAAAATGTGGCTTACTTGTAAGCAGTTCACAGTGAGAAAATTTAAGAGGGATGCACTCTTTTATTTAGATATTGTTTTGTTTTCAGTACTTCTTTGTGCTTAGAAGTGATTGGTCCTGTAGGCTTTTAGTGAAGATCAGTTTAATAGCTGTGTATGTACATATGTACACAAAATACATGCAAAATGTTCCTTGGCTCTTACCAAAGTGTTCTTCAGGATGAATAGAACTTCAAAGGATAGCTCATTTGGAAGGATACATATTTTTTAAAATTAAAGGAATAAGGTGCTTTTGTTTAGAAGATAATTCTCTCAACTTATCCTTTCAAAACGATTAACTGAAATCTTTAATTTTTTCACATTTCAAACTAGATAGTTCAGTTTTCTGAGCACTAAAAAAGTCATGTCTTTTAATTGAAGTGCATAGTATGATTTTGCGAATATTATTGCCTATGTTGGAGATTGCAATTCTGGGGAGAATAAATACTGAAGAGAGGACATAAAAGGAAGGAAAAAAACCCCCAGCAGATCTTGCAATATAATGAACACTTTAATCAGAAAAGTCATGTACAGGTACAATGGAAAAAGGTAGAGTAGTCACTTCAGATACAGCTAAAGCAGGGACTGTTTAGTTGCTAAGGCCGATAACCTTCACTTTTGTTGCCATTATAACTGGTATTTTTAATACAAGGTCCACTTGAGAACCTGGATGTTTTTTTCCTATGATTACAGGTCCAGTTGAGAAGCTTTTAGGACACTTCCCATCCTCTTGAACCAGGAATTCTGTCTGGATACCATGAAGGAGTAGTTTTCCATCACTTTTCAATTCTACTAACGTTTAGAAAACCCTCCCTCTTTCACTGGGAAATACATAAATTCAGCAGGAACTGTGAAAGAAATATGCTGCAGTTGCATGATGGGAAGGTTGTTTTTCTACCTAAGCTATGATATAACACTATTTTTAAGCTTTCTGTTGTCTATCTCCTAGACAGGATAAAATTGCTCTTTGAGGCATAAATTCCTTTGTTCTGCTAGGAAGGCTCCAAATGAAGAGAGAGCATGATTTAGGAGCTGAGCTGATAACCAGGAGAGCTACATTCAGTCCCTTGGACTGTCAGCCTTAGCAAGTCACTCCTTGGCTTTAAGCCACCCATAAAATGGGATGAGCAATGCTGTTTGTCTCGCCTCTGTATACTGTAGAACATATGGTGCATGAATTGTCTTTCCCTTGGTGCCAAGGACACCAGGGACGCAGATTGCAGTTGTGGCTTCCAAGACAAGCCATAAACAATAACAGGAAGCGAGATTTTTGTCTTGTCTCTGTTTTTGACCTCATTAAGAATTTCTTTTTCTTCTACTTAATGTGTAAAGATAACCAGCTGCTTTCAATGGGGAAGGTGAAAGAATCAAAGTCTCCTTGCCACGAGAAAGCTCCTCCACACCTACCCCTGCCCTCCTGCTGCTTTTTCTTGGTGAGAGTGAATTTTGGCTTGTGAACCAGCAAAGATGTAGGTACTTTATAGCAAAGAGAGGAGCCAGACTGTAGGTGTGGTGAGAGTAAAGAAATGGGATGCATAAAGCAGCATAAATGTTGGTACCATGGGGAAGATGCTGAGCAGTGTGGGAACACAAATAGGACAGACAGGAGTTTTGTGTAGATGAGAAGGATTTGGGTAAAGCATGTGTATATATTATGTTAGTCCTGTATGGAGTGAATTAAGACCTGCAAAATCCTGTGGCTCACTCTGCTACTGGCAACATAGTAATTTTACTGAAAATTTCCACAGGAAAATACTGTATTTGAATAAGAAGCTGAGATTTTGTTTGAGGAAAAATAACCTGAAAAATATAAGGTTAAATCAGTGTTTTGAAGGGAAATGAGGATTTTCATTTGACTTTTTCTTAAGATACTTTTGCCTGTTCCTTGTTTATGAATAAAACAAAATATAAATCACAATTCTGTTTTAAATTAAAGTGAAGCAAGAGTAATTGTTTTACATCAAACCACAAAAAGTAAGCAAACTACAAAAGTAAGCATGAAAGGGGATTTTTCTTTTCTTGGCTTAATAGTTATGAATAAAGGGTTTTTTCTTCACATTTTCAGCTCATTTTTAACTATCATTAAGTTATACAGTGCTGTTTAGGCTCATGTAGTATTTCTTGACAGTTAAGATAAAATGCTTTGCTGGGAAGGAACAACAGCAGTGTTACACATTTCTAACTCCCTTCTTGGGTGATTGTGGCTTATATGATCTCTCTCCTGCTAGATTTGGAGGCATAAACGAGGTGCAGCAGGATCACCGTGTGACCAGCACTGATCGAACACTGGGAAATGGGCAGCCTCAAAACTGTATAGAAATCCTTCTGCTTTGTCATCTAACCATATCTGCAGGGCCAGTTGTTGGTATGAAAGAGGTGGCAGGGTAAGGACACTGCTGTGGGCAGTAGGAGAGCTGCCTGCCTGGCCTGTGCCCAAGACCTGCCAGACAGGTGTGAGCCCTGGGGAGCTCTGGCTGGCCCCTCCTCACACCACAGCCTTGGCCACCCTGCAGTGGGCAATTCAGCTGGGGCTCTGTGTCCCACAGCTCTTCATCCCAGGTTCTTGTCTTTCACCATGGTGAGAGCAGCTTATCCCTGGTCTCTCATCCCTCAGCACTCACACTGACCCAGTGTATGTGGACGACAAGTCTTGAGCTGTTTATTCTTGGCTGCACAACAAATGTGCTCTGCATCTGCTTCTCACTGCATTAGGCAGTGCTGAAGCATTCATCACCTGCAGCTGCTGATCAAAGAAGCAGACTTCTCTGGGAAAATGCTTTTCTACAGATGAAACTGCGCACATTGTCTGAGTCAATTTGATTTTTAGCAGGCTGCCACAAATCTGTGCATGTCTTTCTCTACTTAGAACAAGATCTTCAGCTTTCTTTATGAGATAAAAAGCCAGAAAAAAACCAAGCTGATGGTAAAAGTAATTCCTTATATGTGTATACTATTTGCATTAAATACAATCCAGCAATGTTTGCTGTGTCAGCTGAAGTGCAAAATTTTCTTGAGTTTTGGAAGACAATGTTAGCCTAGCTGTGTATATGTTGCAGCAATGGTTCCATTTTTGGTGCACATCTAACATGAGAATTAATGTCTTTGAGATGTCAGAAAATAAGCTAGTTATGGACTTGAGTTTTGAAGTGCTACCCTGTTTTGACAAATGGCATGTATAATTGGAAGCAGAAGACTAAGCTGTGCACTCTAATCTTGTTAGGGAAAAAAGAGCATCTATTAGCAAGTAAATCTTACCTTTTCCCAAATGACGGTTGAAATGAGAGCTGTATATTCCAGAATTTACTGTGGACTGTATGGAAATAATAATCCAAAGCAAAATGTGTTATTGCACTGGCATTTTATACATACAGGAAGCTGTAAACCAAGTATCAGGGAAAAGGAATTAGAATTGAAGAAGCAGAGCAGCATTTGAAACTCATGATAGATTATTTTGATCTTCTGGTGGTCAGGAGCAAAGGCCATGTCTCTTAATGTTAGAAACTATCTGGTGCATACTTGGATAGGAGCCTTTTCACTGGCATCCATACTTCCCTTGCAGAGATAGCAATTTGTTTTCTCTCAACCAACCCCAGATTGATGCAACAGGGACTTTATAGACTTCAAGTGTCAGGAAACAACTATCCTTTAAGTGACATATAAAATTGAAGAATTAGCCTTACTTTTGATCATTTAAATGTGCTTATTTCTTCCAAGTCTTGGGTTTGCTGTAATTTTATTTCTTGTCTCTTGTTGTGGTAAGGTCTGATTTGTCTGGAATTTCTTGTTTCCTGTCTTCACTCTATGTTTTGAATGCGAGTTAAGCTTGAAAACCTTTTACTTCAAGCTTCTCTTTCTGATGTTCTTGTTAATTCTGTATTAAGCTGAATCTTGTCCACTTAAAGATGACCCTTTTGGAATTAAATGTAATAAGAGCACTGGTGTCACAGTCACTTTGTGTTTGTCAGTACTTTCTAGAAGAGGGCTTAAACAGAAGCAGAGTGTTAGTTAATTCCATATATTTGTCATTGTTCTTGGTTGCATAAAGTTGCCATATGGGGATCTGAGCCTTATTGCATCTCCTCAATATTCAGAAGTAGTTGTGAGAGAGTCCTCAGTCTGACTTAAGAATTT
Source organism: Sialia sialis (assembly GCA_009812075.1). Taxonomy (NCBI): domain Eukaryota; kingdom Metazoa; phylum Chordata; class Aves; order Passeriformes; family Turdidae; genus Sialia; species Sialia sialis. Next base: position 3,983,937 of record VRYO01001681.1, on the reverse strand, counting down.
AAAGGCTGTCTTGAGGTGGTATTGTTGGAATGTATCATACTTTTGGGTCAAAAGTGCTACGAAGGAATGGGCTTTTGATGATGTTCCACTGAAATCTAGCAGGAAAATTTCTGATTCAAATTTTTTTTCAGTGGAAAAAAAAAAGGTATTTGTGGAAGTTCTTATGGATGACTGCTTTTTTCATATTTGTTTGCTTTTCATACAAATTACACTCATGGTGCTGTGACTATCTCTGGTTGAATTCTTAATAACAGACTTTAAAAAAACAGAATATTGAGCAAGTCTAATATAGGCAAGTCTTAGAAGTGTACCTAGAAATTAAATTTGCAGTTGTTTTTAGGGTGGTGTGATTTTTTTGTTTGTTATTGTTTAAAATTTTTCTCCTCATCCCTCATGGCTGTAACAAAGGGATTTGGGACAGTAGATTCCCAACCTTGCTAATTTGTTTCTGTCCCTGTGTGCTCTAGCAGAGAACCTCAGAGAAATTATACTGCAGTAATTTGAAATGTCATAATGCTGCATTTCATGGGTGTACAACAGTACTGGCAGATCTTTTTGTCTTGCCTACTGCAGCTTAGTGTATGAGTCTGGCCTATTAATTTGTGTTGTAATAAAAACATGCCTGCACTGCTCTGCTGGTCTGAGAACTGGAGTGTCAACCAGACAGAGGCAACATTCTTAAGTGGTACAAAATTGGTGGGATTACAACAAAAATGGAACAGGCCAACTCTGTTGCTCCTGTCTTGGACTTGATAGGCTTGAGCAGGCTGAAGGTGCAAACACTGTCAGGTGCTGGGCAGAGCTGGCTTGAATATTTGGGCAGTGTCATGTTAAAGTGGAAAAATTTTTGCTCAAGTGTCTGTGTTTCAAAACCTTTACTTTTAATCTGAATAGGGGCTAGAGACTTAAGACAGAATCTTGGAAAATTTTCATTTGAAAATGAAAAAAATACTTTAAAAGCAAATAAACACAGTATTCCCTGCCGCCCAAATTTTACTCATGCATTTTTCTGGTCCTCTTATAAAGCAGAAGACAGTTTGAAAAATGTAAGCTTTAAGTTGTGTCATTGTTCATATACTCCATTTTTCTACAATATTTAAGCTAATACTGTTTAAGCTTATTTCACTCTGTACTCTTTCCTTGGTCCAAATCTTTTTGGACTTTGAGGAACCAAGGCTTGATTTGTTCCTTACACTACAGTCTTAAAGTATTCTGTCCCTCCTCACCAAATAAAGATTTGCTTTTTTTTCTGGTAAGATTGTAATTTCGTAGTCTTCAGTCTGGAAATCAGAGGAAATAATTTCTGGTGATTGAGGCCCAGAGTCTTTAAGGTTGTCTCTGTGATCTCTGTATCTCTGGAGTCTTGAACGTGGCCAGATATCCTTCAAGTATATGCCAAACTTTCATAAGCCTCAAAAAAAATATAGAGCTGGAGAAAAGGGCTGCTCAAATAGATTTGTTCTGGGAGTCCTGAGGTAGCACTGCTTTTGTAGTCTTAGCTTGAACAAACCTAAAGCTACCAGGAGCCACTGTGTTGTTTTGGCAAGTATGAAGGAGAGCATACATATTTAAATTTACAATTGGCTGGTCGTATCCTCAGCCCTAGGCTTGTTCTTCACCAAGTCAAACATGAAGAACAGAACAAAGAGTTATTGATAGTCCATGCTCTGCTGGTTTCTCATGCTGCTGCTTTTTGTTCTTTTCTTTGTTTTTTTTTTTTTTTCCTCCATTAACAATTGTAGAAGAGATCCTTTAAGGTTCTCTGACTACCTTGGAATGGTTTCCTTAGAGATGTTTAATTAATGCAATTACTGCATTTTGCATACAGAGAACATTTTACTGGGTTTAATATTTAATATTTATTTTAATATTTTAACTATTTTACTGATTTTTATCTGTTCTTCCTTCCGTCTGTAGGATTTCTCAGAGAAAGTAGCAAGCACAACACTTACTTGGTGAAACTGAATCCAATGTCTGCTTCAGGGATGTGCTCATTTTCTCAGTCTTGTGTCTGGCTCTGCTGAGATAGATGGGTTCACATTTCATGTAGCTGGCACACACAATGACTGCTCTTCCTAAAACCCTTCTAAACCATCCTTCCTCTGGATACTGTGTTTGTGTATGTAGCTCCACTAACAAATAACCTTGGTACAGCGCATGGGCTGCTGCAGCGTTCATTGCTTTCATATAGACAAGGCAATTTTCACATGGCTGAAGTCTGAGATAAGTGCCCAACATCAGCAGTGACCAGCTTTTAACAATTCTCTTTAGAGGGCTGAGTTTTCATTTTGCTCACACCTACAGTCTTGACAGTGTGGATGTTTGTGCCCTTCCCAGCTCACTTGAGGCCACACTCTCTTGCAGGGAGTTATGTTATCTGAGGGAACCTTGCCTTTTGGGACAAGTATTCCTGCAGTACAGAAGTGTCTCTGCCTCTTCCTTAGATGAGACATGTCCTAATCTTGTAGAGGCAAGAGGGTAGGGCACATTGGGGGCTGGATACAAACAGGACATTGGGGCTCAATCCAGCTGTGAGGTGGTTTAGGGAGCTAAGCACCCCTTTCTGCCCTCTGCTTTGAGCACAGCTTGTGAGAAGGCTTGTATTTATTTCTCCTCCTCCTTCTTTCTGGTTTATTTGTTCTCTAACACCACACTGCCTCACACAGAAAGCCAGAGTGACCTGTGAAGCACAGGGACTCTGGTGAGGGCTGATCAGCAAACACTAAGAAAAGATCAGGGTTTGGCTGGAAGATTTGTTTATATGTTTGCTTTTGCCTTGGGCAAAGCACATTGTGAAAATAAATGGATCTAAAAATAAGATGGGAGTTTATATGAAACAGGAATAACTAAAAAGGGAGTGACAGAAAAAGCAGTAGAAATATATAGGACAGCAGCACTAGCTAGAAACAGAAGGTGGGGTAGGAAGACTAAGGTGAAAGCAACCAAGTCCTCTGCTTCCTACATCCTCTTACATGTAGTTGTATACGAGGCTCACCTTGTGTTCACACAAAACACAGCCTGTTCCTGTGGGGTTTTGCGTAGGTGTGCAGATCCACCCTCAGAGCTGATTGCCACTTAGCTCTGCTTGAGGAAAGGGAGAATTGCTGGGAGAGAACTAGGGACAGATAAAAAATTAATACTTAGATGCAGACATACTTGCATCATCCCAACACCAGCAGAACACAAACTTGGCTCCTGTAAGAGAAAATGAGATTGCTCCTTAGGTGATTGAAGAGATGCTGGTCTCTGGTATAAGCCAGAGGTTTGGCAAAGAAGTACCAATTCAGCACTTGACCTTGTGCTAGAGTTTTTTGACACCACTAAAATATCTAAATCCCATTTTAATAGTGGAAAAACATCTGACTTTCAAAATAAGATTCTGAAAGATTTCAATACATATCTGCTGCATCTGGGGGAGCAAGAGGGACTAACCTTCAGGTTTCAAGAGTCTAGAATAAGGAATCTGCTGACAGGGCTTTCAAGTAAGTTACAGAAGAGCAGGCTGTCCTGTGAACCTGAGATAGACTGTCAAGGGAAATGTTCCTGGCCTACTCACTGGAAAAGCTCAGAATAAAAAGACTGAAAAATCGTTGTGCAGTTGAGGAGCCCATTCAACTCCTTTGTGGAAAGTTATACTGGAATGTCAGAAACGTGAGGGTCTTCTCCAGCTAAATCTGTATTTAATGAGAGACCTATTGTATAGGTGCATGCTGTGGGCTGGTTTAGAGTTACCAGGAGGCTGCTGTTCTTTCTGGCACTGTACAGTGGTAAGAATCTCACTCCCTATATGTGAATGCGTGTAAAATGTGTCTGTAGCTATTTATATAAAATGAGGGGGAGGATGAAACAGTGCTGTTTTTTTCTGAAAACTCCTCTAAAACAAATTATCTGTGTTTCTGTCTAGATAGTGTGTACATGTCTGTCTAATACACAATTTATTTCAAAAAATAAGTTTATTTCTTCAGCAGTAGCTGTCATTCTGAAAACACTGCCCTCCCTGAGAAAGGAGCTGATGTCTTTTTCTGGAGCCACCATTTATCAATGTTTTGGTTGTAATTTGGTTATGTCATCTGAGACGGATGTTCAGTTACTGAAAGGATAAAGAAACAAAGGTACTTCAGCTGTACAAGGAATTTTGTTATGTATTTCTCTGAATTTTTCAGAAGTAACATAGTAGAACTTGCTTTTAAGTAACCCAACAGCTTTTGAAAGCTTCCTTTAAGTCATGGATTTCCATTTGGCTTGTCACCTTAGTAATAGAAAGGGGTTAGCCACCCTTGCTAGAGGTAATCTGCATTTTTAGTCAGTGCAACAATGGTCTAATGAAAAAAGTCAATTTATCATAGTTTTGTGACTCTTTTTTTCCTTCTGAATTTTAAAGCTAAAAAAATCATTCACACAGAGATTAAAAAGTTCAGGGGAACAGCTTGGAAAGAAAACTCCCTTACTCCAAGTTTTGGTATTCCCTTCCACATCAGCTCACACTCAAATTGAGTATTAGACACAACTGAATCAAGACAGTTTGATGACTAATTCACATGGAGCCCCAATTCTGCATACAGCATTCACTGTCTTTTTGGGAATGCAGTGAACTAAAGAACAGAACAATAGAGAATCAACTCCACTGTCAGTCTTATGCAGTCAAACTAACTTTGTCTTTCTTCCTAATATTATACATGTTCATAATTTTTTTTTTCAGTTTACGAAATAAGTCTATGCTGTGATGTGGATGTACATACAAAATTGTTGGGAAAAAAACATAAAACTGGTGTATGGACGGACTGCAGTATGTTCTTGCATTGGAGATTAGAGGACTCTCCTCACCAGATCTTATCTGGAAATGTCTGAGGCTCAATGTACATTTAAAGAATCAACTGAATAGTAGTTAAGCAAGTGACAATTTACACTAATTGATATTCATATGTAGTACTTAGGAGATTTTAAATTAGCTCTATTGTTATATAAAGCAATAATAAAGACAAGATCGTGGCAGATTGCAGCATTTTCCAAGATTCAGGAATGCCTTGGAATTAAGATTTTTGCTCTGTTCTTAGGTCTAACACTTACTAGTAGTTTAACAACAGATGTGGCGCTGAGTTTCTCGGTCACTTTACTCATTGTGTAATGATATGTAACATTTATCAATACATCGTTTCTGGGGTTATCATAAAGACACTAAAATGTTCATTATGAAACCAGACATTCCCAGGTAGGAATGTCTGATTGTTAGGTTTTGACAACAAGAGGTAGTGAAACTCAAGGTTATTGGCCCTTGGAAATGACAAAATTCTGTAAAAAGAATGTGTATCCACTTGGAAACAGAAAAAAAAAGGTAAAACTTCCTATACAACTGATTTTTTTTCCCCATTTTGAGGGGAAAAAAAATTCAGCTATTTAGTTTAGAACACATACCAGTTTCTCTGGGAATTGTATTTCTAGAGGTTTTCCAGGCTATATCCAAGAATTTAAGAATAGTTGTTTCCCCTTGGTACGGAGAGTAGATTTGGTAAACCGTGACCCTACCAGCTTGAGCAAGGGCTCCTTGGGCTTTCCAGCTTCTAAAAAAGATTTATATTAATACAATTGCTTTGGAGCTATGCAATGATATTTGCTTCTCTTTGGATGATCAGGAGCCCCAAATATATCTGAATCTGAAATGACAGCACACATGGTCTGTGCTGGGGCCAGGCCACACAGC
>VRYO01001681.1:3962728-3977239 GCA_009812075.1 Sialia sialis | reverse complement strand
AATTGTTTCCAGTCTCCTGATATGAGGTGGGCAAGTGCATTACACAAGGCAAGCACAGACTGAATTTCTGACCTTGCATACAGTGTCCAACCTTCTCCACTGTGAAAAGAATAAGGATTGTGAAGATTGCTATAGAAACACTGTTTGCATCTTTGCTGTTCCTGCCTATGGCTACTTTTCCTGTTATTCACCTGGTAACCACAGAGCCCATTCCCTTGTGAAAAGTAATTTGGTTTTATTACTAAATATACTGGTATTGAGATGATCTAGTCTGAGCGGCCTGGAACCTGATATCCTTTCCTTACAGAGTGGTTCCATCCTGGACACCTTCCAAACTGGATTTTTCCCTTAGGATTTACTTCAGTTCTGATGAGTACTAGCAGACGAAACAAGAAGGGAAGTTGAGATCCTTGTTACCTAAAGTGTGGCTTAGGAAAGTGCACAGAGAAATTTATGAAGTGCAGGAGATGCTGAGTGTTTGGCATTTCAGTTCACCCAGAGAGTGATTGTGTAGGGAGGCCAGTTTTGAGCCTTAATTTGGGTCTAGGTCTTCCAGTGTGGTCCACAAGTATTGGCCTGGATAGATGGGTGGCCTAAAGCACTCCTTTCATGTTGAACGCATGGATAGATGTTTTCACAGCTCCCTGTTGCTACTCCTCTACAGATGGTACCGGAATAGTACAGGCTTCTTAGTTTTTAGCCATATATCAGTTCCTTGGCTATTAGCAGCATTCTTCATGATTTCAGATGTAGATTATATAGTATCAATTGTTATGAAGGATCCTTTTGCCTTACTAGCAATAGTCCAAGATGTTTTAATGTCTAAATCATTCATGATCAGTGTGCAGCATGCTCGAGTACATTCTGTATTTTCCTCATCATATTGCATATGGTGTCTACTGCTGTTTCAGTGGAAAACTTCCCTGCTGAATAGTTAACAAAAAGCAAAGCTGTGCTTTTGATGACACAAGGACCATTTGTATTGTGTACTTCAGGAGAATTTTGCTTGCGCTCATCTTAGCAAGTAAAGTTAGTAGAGAATTCTTTCTGGAGTAACAATGGCTTTGTAGAGCCCCTGATGAAAGGACTGTGCAACTCTGCATCCCAGAGAAACATAGGAGAGCCAAGCAGTCACTGTGCCTCCCCTAGCAAGGCTAAGCTTCATCAGCTATTTCAAGTGCTGGAGTATGCCTGCAGTCATCTCTTTGGGTGCTTAGACTTTCCTTTTGAAACAATTTAAAATCAGTTAGGCAAATGTTTTCAAAATTAAAAACAAAGTGATTTAGCATAATTTTGTAATCTGTGAGTTTAAACTGCAGGAATATGTGCATTAGCTAAATTGAAAGTTAATAGAGCATTTGTCTTACACCAAAGAATCTGGTCTGCAGTAAGTAGGGGCATTCCTTTGCCTGTCTGGAAGATGTTTATAACAGGATTACATTTAGCTCTGTAACTCTGGCTGGTTTGATTCAAGGCCAGGAAAGCGAGATGGAGCAGCTCACATAAAAATGCAATTTCATACAGTATTATTTCATTCTTGGCAGTTTTTGCCTTCTTGTCTTACCTAGCTGTATGTTGAGGATCACTGACTCCATTCTGACTGTACCAGCTTGTATTTGGAGTCTTAGAAGAAGGATGTTATAAATCTTGTGCGGTTGCCTGACTCCCCAGGAGCAGAAGCAGAAAGGCAGTAATTCATACAGTGCTGAATAAATCCATGAGAGAACTTGGCAGAGAAAAGGAGCTAAAGGTTTGTTGATCTGAACAATCTCAAATTAACATGCACCACCTGCCTGTACCCTCCTCCCCCTATCAGATTTGAATCAGCTCTTCTGAAGCCTAGAAATGCTTTCCAGTAACCTACTTTATCAACAAAAAAAATTTATTCCTATGAGAATAAACAGCTAACCAACCATGATTTTTGTCAGCCAAAACTAGTAGGGCAAGTTCTGTATGTCCTCCATCTGTATTGTGTTAAATTACTACTGGCATCAAAAGGAATAATTTTGCTTGAGTCAAAGGATAGTGGTGGCATTGTGCTGCTGGACTGTGTGTGTCTGTATCTGTTTGCTACTTGACTGCAAGAGGACCAGCAATACTTGTCTGTCACATCAGTGAGAAGGGAGCCATGACTTGTGTTTGCCAAATGAAAAAGTCACACCAAATGAGTAGCCAGAAGGACCCAAAATCACAGATGAATTAGAGAAATAAACAGGACTGCATGATTTCTCTGTACAATCTACATTTAAAAAAGAAGGTCTGGTGGCATTTTAAAGAATGTTAGGAAACTTGGAAGATGTGAGTTTTTGTCTGTGTTCACTGTACTCTGGAAAGCTCTCACCAGCTTCCCTCCCTCTTCAGGGCTGCCTGTGGGTAAGAGCCAGATGGCAGCAGGTTGATGGGGACAGCCTGGTAGAAAGGGAGCCTTCATGGAGCCCTTAGAAGTAGCATTGCTTATTCCAGCTGAAGCACAGGGTAGGGCCTTTTTTGGTTTATTTTGGAACATTGAGGGTAGGTGGGTATTGTCCATGGCAAATTTAATCTGAAATAATAGAAGAGAGATGGGAGAAACTCTAGCATAAGGCTGCAAATGTTTAGTAAACAGAAGTAATGCTACTCCAAGTGTCTATCTGATGGTGGGCTTGGACTACAGTAGGACAGACTGCCCATCCCTCTTTTAATGCTGTTCTATATGTGAAGGGAGTTTAAATTCCCCAAAGGATCTTAGTAAATTTAGCAGCTTTTTCAAAGTTGTAAGGAAAAAGGTGTAGCTTAGTTGATTTATGAAATATGTGCTTTTAATTGACTCCTAGAATTGCAAACTTCCTAGGTTTTAGAGTGTCCTTTCTTGTTTTGTTTACTGAGTTTTCTAAACTTATTATGTTGCAGCCAGTTCAAAGCAGCCATGTATATACCCTGTGCAGCTCTTAAGCATTTTCTGGAAGGTATAACAGGTGGCTTGGTAGCAGGTGGTCATAAATAATCTTTTAGTGTATTCAGTTAGGTTTTAAACATGCAGCTAAATTGTCCTCTTTCTGTGAAGATGGTGTCTCTGGGGTTTTCTGAGGGCAGTGCTTGGTGAACATCATGACATTGTGAACACTGAAGCAAGCAAGATAATTTCCACAATTGTTATCTGAGTAAAAATGAGGTTTTGTTGGACCTTCCCCCAACCACCTTTTGTTCATTGTTGCTTCCTTATTCTGTATTTTCCCCTCCATTAGCCCAATTTCACAAGCCCACAACTTTGTCATAGGTGTAAATGTCAAGTGGCTTTAAAAATGAATCAGAACACAATTTCTGTAACCCTGGGGTATCAGACTTTCTGCATCTCTGTATTTGCCCTCTAAAATGCTCTCTGTAATTACTTGGTATGGGCTAAGTTGGACTAATTACTAACAGATAAGTGTAAAGTGAATTACTGGAACTTATTATGTTCCTCAGCCAGATTTCAGACTTCTCACACATTTTACCTTAGTTGTAACCGCTATAATGTTTAATACCTCATCCCACACCATATTACCATCAGTGCCAGGATTTATGGGGGTTTCCAAGAGTACTCATTTCTCATTTAGTCTCAAATTAGATCAAAATGCAAACTTTATAAAAACAAATTCAATGTAATTTTCCAGGAAATTAGTCTTTGTAATTTATTTAATTTTCAAACCTTTAAGGATATTTTATATTAAAAGTTATATTACCCATAAATGTTATATTAAGTTATAAAAACACAATAAAATTTAAAGGTAAATATTATTTTAAAATTTATATATGAATTATAAATACAAATGTAGTCAGATGAAACAACTCAACCTTTCAGGATTTTTGTGGGATTTACTATTCATATTGCCAACCCAACCGTTTGCCAAGGTAAAAATGAATTTGCAAAATATTTTGGTCTACCTGAGACTTCTTTTTTAAATTTCAACGAAAGCTCAACTATAAAATGTACTCTTCAGTTGTATGAGCAGTATTCCTTACTGGAGAAAAATAATATCGTTTTGTGGCTTCAAGTTGCTGTTTTGGTTTATTCAATAAGCTTGGATTTACCTAAAGGGCTCTGGAGGCTCAGAGAGCTCAAACCCATTTTTCCATCTAATTGGAAATAGCCACCATGATAGACATACCCCTCCTCACATGAGGTGGTTACAGCTGCGTGGCACTGGGCCTTATGTAGTCGTTAATTCCCAGAAAACACAAGCAGAGGGGCAGGGTTGAATGGAGCCCATGTTTGTTCGGAGACTTCCTTGCTGCCTAGTGATTTACAGTTTCAAGTAGTTTGTGTGGACATGGTGAGTTTGCTGTTTTTTGCTGTATTTGGTGCCCTCTTTAGTCACTTGCTGGATGCTTGTTCTGTTAGTTATGAGTGGGTTTAAGATGACTGTGGCACTCAGAGTGCTGTTAGGATTGAGTATAACATCAGGAATATGTGTGGCCTTGGGAGTTGGCTTAAGAGAGATCATGGCTCTGAGGGTACATTTGAAGAAGCCTCTGTAGCCAGAGAGTGGGAGTGGAGTGCTAATGGAGCCTTAAGGATCTATCTGGAAGATATTGTCATCCTGGGACAAGTATCAGGAATAGGCATGGTCTCTGGAAAAAATGCAGTCTTTGATGTATGTCTAGCCCTTTGTGTATGTTAGGAATGACATACACTGCTATGCTGAAAGGTCTTATTTTTGACCTCTCATCTGGTATTTCCATGGCAGCTTGCTCCCACTGGAGATCAGTCCTTACATAATTCTTGTGGTGTGCTATGTGAGGAGCCAGCAGAAGAGAAGTGAGGCCAGGCTGCCATTGCACTTCTGATTCCTAATCTGAGATTTGCTGTAAATGCTTTAATGGGACCTTTGAAAACATTTGTCATTACACATTCCATACAAAATCAGACAGCAATATTAACTTTTCATACACTGAGTATAGCTACAATTATCTATATTATGAGTATATACAATTATGGTCATGTGCAGTATCTGAACAGTTGGTGTTGCTGCATGCAACTGTGAACTACTACTCTGCAAGGTCTCATATACAGAAAACAGCTGGAGAAGTGTTGGTGAAAGGGTAACTAAGCTAAAGGGTAAAAGTACCTGGAAAAAACATTATTTGTGCTTAGGAAACAAGTATGTTTGTGGAGAAGCACTAAGTACTGCTGGCAGGAACATCTTAAAATGTTCTCCCAAGGACAGGCCAATGTTTGCATAGAATGAAATCTGTTTGTTTTTTTTTTTTTTTTTTCTCCAAATATATAAACCACTGTAGTGGCTTTATTTTTGATGCCAACTTCTAGCGTTGTACAGCACCTATAACTTGTGTATGCACAGCAGCTCAGCTCCAAAAAGGAAGGTTGGTTTGTCTTAAAGTAGGTATCCAAAAAGAGAAGCCATCCCCTCCTCTTCCTGGAGTCCAGCTTTGAAAAGAATGAAGTGTAACTGTCAGAAGACCAAGAGGTTTGTTCTGAGTGCTAGGGAAGTAGTGGCGATCCCAATAACTATTCCCCTCTTCCCCATACAGGTGTGTTCAGCAGAGGGAGTGCACTATGGCAGAGATGACAGTCTGGGCAGCTCTTACCAAGAAACTCAGAGTACCTGTGAGCATGTTCTCAACTCACACTGCAGCAATCAGCCCTCTGAGAGAAACTGAAAAATGACATGAGCACCAAGGTCCACATCGGTAATTTCTTTTCTCTCCTTTTTTCCTCCTGTCGTTCACTTTTCTGATTTTTTGCTTTTTTTTGCCCTCTATCTCCCACACTCCTTTCACTCTGCTGTTCTACCCTGTTGTTCCCTTTCCATTTCTTCTTTTCACAACAGAACCAATCCATCTCCCCTCTTTTTACTCCTTGCAATTATTTTCCCTCTTAAAAGCTTTGCTACCTGCTGCGCGTTTAATACTGGCTTTTTAGAAAAAAAAAAACTTGCCTCCAACAGCAAATTCCTTGAAAAGTATCCTCACAACATAGTCTCCTGGGCATGTTTTTTTTTGTCTCTTTCCCACTTAATTTTTGGCAAAATCACTTTCTTCAGTGTGATCACTTTCTTCAGTGTGTTAGCCAACAGAACTATTAGCTACCTTGGTTACACTTTTAAGCCTTGTCACCTCTGCATAGCCTTGGTACTTAGCAACAAACCTCAGGCTATTTTTCTACAGATTTTCTCCTGCACCTCTCTCCCCACATGATAATGTTTATAGTGAAGTATCCCTCCCCCAAACCAGAATTATTTGGCTCTGAAAAACTACTAGCAGTGCTGCAAATAAGGAAGACCAGCTATGGAACGCTTCAGGAAAACACTGTGAATAAGCAGCAGCAAAAACAGTGGCAGTAACCTCAGTTAGTAACCTCAGAGTGCAAGGATCATGTCACAAAAAAGAGATGTCCTTTGGTTTGGCTTTCCCATGTTGTGTGAATGTGTATTTTTTTGTGCTCTAATCTATGTCTATACAAAAGGTTTGTTATTATGCACATCATGTAAGAGCTTCAGCAGCAGGTGTGGTCTGCGGATTTGAGGCTCTATCACCACTCAAAATAGTAGGCAATGGTGGTCTAAAGTATTAACTGTACTAATTCAGGAATAAGACTTTGTTATATAAATCACTTGTACCATTTGTCTTGAATGCTGTTTTTGTTTCCAAAACCAACAAATTCTGTGTATCCTCGTATCTATAATGCATGTAGAAAGAAGATAAGATTCCAGCAAAACGGTAAGATACATTGTCAGAAAACTGACAGACTGACAAATGAGGTTACTAGAAGATTAGGTGCATATAGGCAAGAAAATGGTAAATAAGAGGTGAAACATAAGTATGCAAGGCAAAAAGGGAAAGAGTGTATCTTGAAACTGGCTTGGAAATCTTCATAGAATGCCATTAACCCATGCAGCTCATTGCCATAAGGCATCAATGGCATTAAAAGACATTATATATATAGCGCTTCCAGATGTCACAGTTACAGGAGAGAAAATAAAAGATCCCTGTGGTGCAGGGACTCCCCTTTTGTGTTAAGCTGGAAGCTCACCACTAGGATGAATATTTCATTAGGCAAGTTATGCTGTAATTGCCTTCAACAGAATTTTTTGCTGTTTTGATCAGAGGAATCAGCTCTGTGTGAGAATGGATTCCAAACAAACCAGACTTCCAGTGCAACGTAGCTGAGAATTCCTGTCTTCCTATTGGACTGGAAACTTGTGTCTCATTATGTGCACAATGGCTCTGGTGTGAGTTTTACTGCTCGTGGCTTCTGTGTTAAGGCAGAAGAGAAAGTGGTAAAAACGAGCCTCATTTCATCGAATTTATATACCGTTGTTAGTTTTTAAGATCCTGGTTTTGGGAAAAAAAAGGAAGTGGAGTAGTGGGCACTGGGTATATGTAGAAGATTTAAATTCTGGTGACAAAAAACTATGTCTTTCCTGTTCATTGTTTTTTGGTAGCCACCATGTGAAGGCATTTCCTGTTCAAATTGTGTTGTGGCTGAAGTTCTCTGAAATACATTTTATTTTAGCCAGTTTTAATTTAGCAACTTTTCTGCTTACTGTGCTGTATACATTTGAATATGGTACATAAAAGGTCCCACAGAAGCACAAAATGGCACTTTCTGCTCAACAAACAACTGATGGCACATCAAAGGAAAGGCCACTTTTATTAATGGCTGTGTATGTCAGTGGTTACTCTCTCTGGTACCTTTAGAAGCAGCTCTAGGAGAGGTACCGCATAACCCTTCTGTGGGGTAGAGCTTGTCCAAAGTTTAATGTTTTCTCCTGGCTCCAGGGAGCTCTGGCTGATACCATAGTGTGCTTGGGCTGGCTGAGGGGAAAGCATGGAAGATGTTAACCATCACCACAAGCCACCTCATGAATCATGCTTTTGAATAGGGACTCTGATAGACAGCCACAGGGAAGTCTGTGGGCTTCGAAGCAAAATACTTCTTAAGAGTTTGCAAATATGTTCATGTAATTCCAGGCTGTCATCTGAAGTACTCAGAGGTCTTAATGGGTTTTTCAGATGGAAAATCCTGCCCAGATACAGTTCTACTAAAACTTGTAGCTGTAACCACAAAGCTTCTTCCAGGATTTTCTGAACGATAACTGTTTCTTATATCCCCAGTTTAAAAGACATATTTTTGTAACTTCATTCACTGTAAATAGTCACAAGAGAAAGAAATCAGCCAATTTGAGTTCTGCAATGTTTTGCCAGATCCTTAACTCATTTGGTATTATTACAACAGGTCCTTCTGAGGTCTCCCTCATGAGAGATACTGATGCTAGAAACCTTTATAAATCAAACCTGAACCAGACAGCACCTCATGAAAAGCACCCCAAGGATAATACCAGGTGGATTGACTCATAGCATGGTAATTCCTGTTCTAGGTTTATTTATAGTCAGGTTTTGACCCTGGAGATTGATTGGAGCCCTAACAGTCATTTTCTTCTCATGCTGCACATGGAGGCACTGGGCAATTATCACTTGAGGGGTTTTGTGCGAGTCAATGTTGTTCTACTGGGAAATACCAGAGTAACTTGTAATGGCTTCAGAGCAGCGGGCACGTTAGATCTGACAACATGGAGGATGTTAGACAGCAGAGAGTGGGAAACAAGTACAGTAATTTCACAATTATAAGCCGCACCTGATTATAAGCCGCACATCTGGGTAGACCACGGGATTTGTCCATATATAAGCTGCACCTGGATATAAGCCGCATTTTTTTTTTTTTTTTTTTTTTTAATTAAAGCGAGGATCCATGTGTGACAAAGTAACAAATTAGTAACAGAATGGCACCAGCACGGGATTTGGTGTCAGGTGCTCAAGTTACAGTTTTCATGGACCAGCGAAGCCTTTAAACGCAGCCCCAGGCGCCCTCCCTGGCTGGCTCTCACTTCCGGGTTGGCATTTTGCTGGGATTTGTCCATAAATAAGCCGCACCTGATGATTAGCTGCACTACTGGGGTAGGCTGGATTCTTCAATGAAAAAGGTGTGGCTGATAATCGTGAAATTACTGTAGGTATTTTCCCCACTGAGGAGCCTAAAAAAACCTTGTCTTGAATGTGTGTCCACTTGTGTGCATTCATGTTCTCATGCACTCTTGCCATCACTCTTTTCAACACCAATCTCTCAGGGACTCCAAGTCTTAGTGCTTAGTCTTATAGCAATAATCATTCTTGAGAAAACTGCAACCCCAGAGTGGAACCAAAAGGCTCAGAAACGCAGAGGAAACAAAAAACTTATCAGATTTGTTTCAGGTGTTAGTTTCTAAATAGCTTTTGAGGTGTTTTTTTCTTCAGTTTTTAAGGACTTACTGCAAGAAATATTCAATGTGATAACCAATACTCAGCCCAAATCGAATGACAGACAATGTACAAAAATGAACAATAAATCATTAGGAGTACAGGACAGGATCTTGTAT
This sequence comes from Sialia sialis, assembly GCA_009812075.1. Taxonomy (NCBI): domain Eukaryota; kingdom Metazoa; phylum Chordata; class Aves; order Passeriformes; family Turdidae; genus Sialia; species Sialia sialis. Next base: position 3,967,844 of record VRYO01001681.1, on the reverse strand, counting down.
TCTTGGAGTCCTTTCCTTGTGGCTTGGTGACAGGACCAGCCACTTCCTCTGCACAACAAACATGTAATAATTTGGTCTAGAATCTTTTGTTCTAAGCCACAGATGGGAAGGAAAACCATAACTGTTCCAGGAAGGAGCCTGCTTTGCACCCCACTTTTGCTCTTGTTCCTTTAAAAGATCTAAGAGTAGAAACTATGTGCCGGCCTTGAACCAGAATATGCTCTGAAAATATCTCAAATGAGCCTCACAAAGTGGAAAGCTTCATTTAAATTGCAATCTCATGCTTGGTTCAGAATAGTTATTTGCTATAGTTAGTTTCATAGAACAGTAAGTGGGAGGGAAGATAAACCATGACATAACAGTACAATACTTTTAAAATTTTCTGTGCAGTGTCTGGAGGAGTTGTCTTGGTAGGTCTCTTCCCTTCTTCTCAGATCATCTTACCAAACTGAAAGTTGTGGGTACACAGATAGCAAAAGGTGGTAAAAGACAGACAGAAATAGCTCTCGCATGAGAAAGGGCCACTGTGTCCATGGACACTCACAGGCAGTAAGGGCAGTCAGAGGTGCCTGTGGAACAGGCCAGGTGTTACTGCAGAAAGGCTCTTAGAATTACCTGTTCCCTGGGACACGCAACAGTGACGGTACTGACCACAGAACATTCTTTAGAGAGCTTTGCAGTGCTGTAAAAATTGTACCCAGCTAAAATTTGTGTTCTGAATTACACTCACATGTATCTACAGATCAGGAATTTCAGATGTATTCAGTTTGTTCTTACCCATATCTTTGCTAGTGGAAGAGTACAGTTGAGGGCTTCCAGGTTTATGGCACTTCTTTTAAGCTTCTTTTCCTAAGGTGAATGGAGACTTGGTGAAGTGCAGTGCAGAGATGAAAACTCAAGGGAGCAAGGGAGCTGCTAAAAGACTACGATTTATTAAGGACTTAATGGCAGTTACCTCATACTACTTTCTGCTGAAATTACTCTTTGTCACCCCTTTTCTATTTTTACCTTCTTTTCTCTTCACCTTTTCACTTGCCATAGAGTTTGAATTAGCATCTCCTATAGCAAATTCCAATAGTTTGTGTTACCTAATCAATTAATTTGCAACTCTAGAATATAAGCTTTCCAAAATGCATACACTGAATTTTTCCACAGGAATGAGAGAAGAAAATGTTTGTATTTGCTAAATTAATGTGTCTTACTTGTTATATAATGCACCAATATTTGGCAGAATAGCACCGCTGATGTACAGAGGTATCCAGTCCTCCTCCATTTTCTTCTTCCCATGAAGGGTCTCAAGCAATCTGTTAAAATAGTTAATCTGCTGATGAAAACCTTCAGCATAAAGCAAAGCACAAAAGGAAGTCAGAAGTTATGTAAAAAACCAAGCCAAAACAAAAAAAGCCAAACTCCAAATATCAAGGAATAGCCCTAACTGGAGACTAGGGCTTGAATGATGTGTCAACAATTTCCAGGAAAGCTGATGGTCATTGTAAGCCTTTAACTTCCCAGTTCCTCAATTATAAATAAGTAGTGTAAAGAATACATACAGCAACAGCTATGTAAAGTCATTGCCTAGGAAGAATTACTGCTTTTGTGCAAAAAAGCCAGTGTGCCCAAAGGGATGGGGAATTGCCCTGCCTGCTTCTTTTGAAGTGAGGGAAGGTGGGAATACTTACACAGGTGAAGGTTTGTCCACTGTGCTCTCTGCTGCCTTTCCACTGTGCCAAAGACTCAGAGTGCATCTTTTAAGTCTCCGTGGAAACTTAAGTGGTGTGGGACAGGAAAGATAAGGTTGATTTGTTTCAAATATTGCTGCACACTGGTCTGCCCATGTGTATTTGGAGAATACTTTGTGGTAAAGTGATGCACAGGTATTACAAAAGGAGTCAAAATTGTCTGCAATCTAGCAAAGGTTGAGCAAGAAGGGAAACAGTGATCATGAGTCCCCTACTCTCTACCTCACTTGGAGAAGAAATGTTGGATAGCCAGGAGCTGGGAGAACATCAGTTCAACCAGTCTTTGAATGTACCTTAGATCCTAAAGCCTAATTTTTTGTGCTTTTTGTAAGTGTTTTGTAGGTGTTTCCTAAGGATCTTGGAAAGACTTAGACTACAGTTCTTACTTGCCTCCAATACAAGAGTAGCACTCTGGCTCTTAATTTTGCTCTTTCCTTTTGTGCTTGTGTGTATGAAAAGGAGGTTTAATCATGTTTCCAATTCTTTCGAGACCCTTAGGGAAAAGTGTTAGGGAGAAACAGTGCTATTACAGATAAGCTTCCACAAAATCCACAGCTAAAGTTGACAAAAATAGCACACAACTGGGACCACAGCAAGGGCTGGTGTAAGGAACAGTCAAGGAAAGTCAGAAAAGTTCCTGAAGTTTAATGTTGGAAGAGGTACTGAGAGCTCTGATCACCAATAGTAATTAGCTGTCAAGGACTGTACAAGGATCTCTACAGATCTTGGAAGGGATAACAAACAAGTAGTAATTGTTAAGTAGAATGATTCACTCTTAAAAATTATTAATCATTCTATGAATTTTGATGAGGATGAACAGATATAATGTATTAATTGCTATGCAATGGTTAATATATCCTCAGGTTTTGAGAGTCCTAATTAAAAAAAAAATTATATTCACTTTAGTAAGATTAATTCTAAGATATGATACTATTAAGTATGAGAACAGGCATTAAAATTCTGCCTGCAAAAAGCATGTTAGATAGTTTGAGTCCTGGATGAATTTCATCTGTCAGAGTTGATGATATTTATCTGCAAGCATTTACTTTCAAATTGCTTTTATAAGGGTCTTGTAGTCTACAAATACTTTGGTATGCTGAAGGGAACATAAATGTTTCTATTGTCTATAATACAAGGATCTGGGGCATTAAGATCAGCAATTCAAAATTAATGAACACAGTTTATATAATGCCATATTCTAGTAAGATCTTATTGAAATTTCTTTCTACTTGTGAAGCTCTCCTTACAAAGTTTGTAGCAACAACTAATTTTCTTTAGTCTTGTTGACAGTGATAACTTCGGTAAGGAAGCATAGCTCCCTGTAACAGAGATTCAGTATTCTACCTTGGTGTGTTCTGTAGTGTTACCCATACAGTCATCCTTCTTTTCCTTGCCTTGGCAATAGCACTATTTAAAAATCTATCCTGACAGTGAAAACTAAATCTGTTTCCCCACACAGGACTGAGCTCTGACAAAATGTGAGCCATGAGAGATAAATTCTTGACCAAAGCAGGGAACTGCAAAGACTGGCTTTTAGAGTAGTCTGATCTTATTTCTATGGTGCAATTTGGAAGTGCTGTAGTTCCACGAGTTTAACTAAGAGGTTTTGTAGGATGAAAAGCCCATAGGGTTAGCAGCACTGCAGGCTCCATCCATGTGGTAATATGAAAGGAACTTTATTCCAGAAGCACCTCTGCCTGTACCTCTCCTCTACTCCTCAAGGTGCTCAAATGACATCTTTTCACTCTCTGAGCAGAGAGCTCTTCCATTTCTGCTTCTGATAATGTGGGGCTCACTCAAGCATGGGATGAACTCTGTTTTTGAAGTGCATTAACTTTTGAAGAGATATTGTCTGAAATGTGAGCTGCAATATGATGTAGAAAGCTTGGAATCAGATTGTTCAAAAGCAATTTGAGTCATGAGTTAGCAAAAGTGTGAGTTCTAGCTAACTTGCCCGTAAGTTCTCAGATTTATGCTTGTTTCAGTAGTATCTAGCCGCATTATAATCATGCATACAAACTTGCCATTTGATTCAGGTTTATAGAAAGTTTATTAAAATGCAAAGCCTTCTATTAGTAGCATGTATCAGTTTTAAGACAATAAGACATTTCTATGTGCATAGCTCTCTGGGGCAGGTAGTTACTATGAGTTTGTGAAATACAGATTCTAGACATGGGTTGTTCTTATTCAGAGAAAAGCAATGGAAAAAGTAAACCAGTTGTTTCAGGTTTGTTTCATATGAGGGCAAAACTGAAGTAACTTCACAGATGTCATTGGTAGGATAATGCTTCCCCAGGGCAAGACTAAACAGGCTTACATTCAATGAGTTACAGTGAATTACTCCACCTCATCCCTTGGTGAGAATATTTACACACCTTTGTGAACTGAGCTAATAGTGCAATACCATGTGTAAAAACAGAAGACTGAAGGATCATCTTCTAAATATGGCATTGATCCTGAAGCATGAAATCAATTTGTGTATAGGTTATATAGGTGTGAATGACTAACTTATACAGCATCTTCTTAAAACCCGCACTCAATGCAGAATGCTCTGAGCTCCATCAGGATGGAGGCCTACACTTTTCCAGCTCTGTGGGTAGTCATCTCCAGTACACTGTGTGAAAATATCAGTCATTCGCCATTAAATGCCATCCTAGTCAGGACGGAAAGGATGAGATGATATCTCCATTCAGTTGTAAAGAAATATTAGCAAGCATTTCAGAAAATATAGAGACTAACAGAGTTCAACTATAAAATCAAGAAGTCTGCAGAAATTCAACCAGTGATGAATAGATTCTGGTGAGTTTGTGCTTGTTCAAAGATTTTATTGGCACTTAATAAATAGGAAATAAAAGCAGATAGTAAGATTTTTTTCCTTGTTATCCTGCAGCATGATGATGATTCCAAATGGTTGGACTTAGATGCTTGGATTATTTGCGTTTGGCACGCCTCTGGTCTAAATGGTTTACAGCATTCTGCACCCATTTCTCCTTAGCACTGACACAGATCTTGATACCTTTTGCAGTAATAAACCTGTAGAAAAAAGCAAACCAGCTGGGCATTAAATTTCAGTCTCTTAACCCATCTCTGCTGTTCTTGGTTTTGATGCAGAACATAAGCAAAAAGATGGTAAGACAATATCAAATGCCAGAGTTTGTAGGTTTATTGTAGGTTTAGTTAGAATAACACCACTTAGAAACATTATCTTCCTATTTCCGATATCGGTAACATACGTGGTCACATACATATATATATGCTATTCTGGGATTTTATGTTAAATCAAGATGAACATTTATCTCCTAGGAACAGATCCCAGATGTGATAAAAATGCATGCTTGTGAGCTCAAAGGATCAAACACATCTCCTAGCAAGACTCA
>VRYO01001681.1:3925676-3936868 GCA_009812075.1 Sialia sialis | reverse complement strand
GTGGAATGAGTAGGAGCTGGACTCAGCCTTGAGTTAGCAGTAGCCTTTTTCAGAGAGAATTTGCTATTTAGGTAAGATTTGTATGTATGTTGTATTGTTTGGCAGTGCAATTCATGGGAGTTGTGAAGATCTGGTGCTCCTTGCAGAACTGCAGGAGTTCCCTCCTAGACAGCTGGAACTGGGAAGTTTGCAAACTCTTCAGTTCTGTCTCCAAATTTGTGTCTCAATCCTTCTATCACAGGCTTGGTTGACTCACAATTGGGATTTACTCTTCATCTTTGAAGCACTCATGTTCTCACTGGTTCTCTTCTTTCTACTATGTCTTGGACTAAGTATCCATTCCTGTGTTTTTTCTTTGTGAGGGAGCACAGCTTTCAATGCAGATCAACTTAACAGCTCATCAGCTGGATCACACTCCAAAGCTCTGCCTGACTCTTCTAGTATGTGTCTATTTGCTTCTCTTCTGAGTGGAGTGACAGGTGGGTCATGAAGGATGCTCCCCCTTTCTCCAGACCTTGGCTTGTCATGTACATGGCTTGTGCAGAGAGTAATGAACCTTGTCACAGTGCTGCTGTGCCATTCTCCTACAAGCACTCACCAGTTTGTAGGGAGGGAATGTAGAGTTTCCAGAGAATGTTGTAAGGGGAAGTGGACAGAGGTAGCTGCAGTCTAGTCCTTCTAATCATAGCCTTTAATAGCTCATCTATTTCCTTGTTGCCTAATATCTGTTTTGTGATTTAAGCTTTGCCTTAGGGGAAAAAAGTTTAGAAGGTGTGCCACGAACACAGGGCCTTAAACATGGGAGAGCTGGCTAGCCTGAGGAGCCAGCAGAAAAGAGATTGAAAAAAGAAGAAACTGGCAGGCAACTGGTAAGCCTCTTCTCCCTGGACAGAGCTGTTGAAGGGACAAGAGGAAGAAATTTCAAGGATTTAGAGGCTTGGTTGCCTTGGGGACATGGAGCCTAATAAAATGAATTTCAAGGGCAAACTGAGCTAGCTTGTTTTATTGAGAGGAAAGAAACTGAATGATGTTTGCCATATTTGTGAGCAGCCTCATTCTTCTCAGTCAGGGGCTGGAGACATTGATCTTAGACTTGCCCTGGCCTCACTCCATGTTAGAAAGAGGTGCCTTTTCCCAGCAGCTATTCTCTACAGCAACCTTTGTCAAGCAGGTCAGGCTCTGTGGTCCTTTCTGGCCTGAAAAACTGCTGAAAGCCACTTCCTATCAGCAGAGCTTGCCTTGCAACAATTCAGTTTCAGATGACTTTGGGCATGACCTTGTTTAGGCATGCTCCCAGCAGGGGGAAAGAGGATCGAGTTCAAACAGGTGAGAATCAAGTTTAGTGCCTTCATGGTCCTAGTGTGCCTTGGAGGCTCCCTGCACTCTGATTGTTTTGGATGGGTAGCTCTAGCTGGAACCCAGCAAGGTAGGAAGCTGGTGAGGCAGAACAGAGGTGATTAAAAATCAACAGGATGTATCAGCCAGAGATAATGTGCTATGCTCTCAGAAAGAGAGAGAAATTGCTCTTAGGGCTTTTATATTGGTGTAAAAATGTCTGTATGTGAAACTCCCTCATTTACAAGCTGACTGTTGAGAAACATCTACTTTTATTTTCTAGACTGTGTGTTAAGTCTGTTTACAAACAAATCTCTGCATTTTAATGATTCTAATTTCCCGGCCAAAACATGGGCAAGTAATCCAATTTGTGCAGAAAAATAAAAGCAATACAGTATTTTCCTTGGTTAGCTATGTCATGATCTCAATTCTGAATTAACTGTGTGACCTCTAAAAACTTCTGAAGCCACTTTCAGCATAGACTTGACCTGCTACAGAGGAATTTTCTCTTATTCTCCTCCATATGATTGCAAGATATTGGACCTGCTTGGTGCCATGTGAATAAGTGAATGCATGAATGGCACAAAAGTGCACAAAGGGTCACATGTATTTTTTCATATCCTCGACATGGTGCGTAGTATTGTTCCAATTTTACTTGACTAATAAAGGGACACAAAAACAAACCAACTCTCCCAAAAAGCCCCACAAACAAACAGAAAACAAACAAAACCCCAGCTGAAAAAAAGCAGAGTAGCCCAAATGTGATTATCCATAATTTCCATCCTCTTTGGTGTCTTCTTTGTTAAATAGTGACCCTTCCCCATACCATCTGGGTCAAGAGGACTTCTCAGCTGGTAATTTTTGCAGGTTCAGAAATAAGAAGTATTTGCATATGAAAGTGTTTAAGCACATCCAGAAACTGATTTGGATTAAGCTGAGGGAACTTTCCAGAAGTCTGCCTTACTCTCTGTTATCAAAGAGTAAATAATACTCTCTACTGAATTTATGAAATGGTGAGGTAAGGATCACTTAGAACCTTTCTAATAGCTAGCTGTCCTTGTTCCCTCTGTTTCACACCTGGGGATTCAGCTTGTGTGCAGATGTATCACCTCTCTGCCCTTCTAAATGGGGTTGCCCAGTAGGTTCTTTTTAGGGCAGGTTTTGGTTTTCCTTCCTGTCTGTTATCTTCAATTAAGAGATGCCATGCCAAGTAATCATAGTGGTTCTTTATGCAAAAACAAGAGCCTCACTTTTTCAGAAAACTCTACAAAATTATTCTAAAGTCTGGGTTTGTCTTATTTCCTCCTGTAAACTTTTGCATGTGGCTTACATGAAAAATGTTACTATGCCTACCCAGTAAGAATATTGTTTATTCCTTCTCTTTATGTAAAATGCATGCTTTTAAGTGATTTGCATTTATGATAACCAACTTTTCTAATCTGAAACTAAACCTCTCCAAAGCAGGAGGTTAGATTGAAACACCATCATATTTTTTTATCAAAAGAAGAGTTTGCTTTTCTGTGCTGAGAATTTTGAGTATTTGGGGATATGGTCATGTCACATTGTCAGAGTTTTCTTCAAGACCTTGAAGGAAAACTTTATTTACTCTAGAAGCTGAAACACAAACCAAAAGCTATTCTTTCCTTCCATGAAGCAGGTGTGCCACTTACTGATAAAGGAAGCAAAGTTCAGGAATGTAACTGTCCTCATTGCACCAGGAATTCTGGCAATGTTGAATGTCAGATGACAAGTCCCTTGGGCACTGCTCTAAAATAATTCTGGTATTATTGTTTCCCTGTTTCTTCCGTTGGGCATATGGTTCCAAATAATGAAACAAATGAGATGAGTGCTAGCCCGGCATGTGAAACCAAACCTTTACCTTCTCCTGCTGTTCCTGCCTCTGACTCACTTTGAAATGAGATGCTGAGCATAGGTCTTCTTCATAAAAACAACTGGGTGGCTTGAAACATATAAAAGCTCCCTGGAACAAAAATGATCCCATGTGGCAAAAGCTAGACATGCTTCACAGTTTTTCCTTTCATGTTGGAGAGCTCTGGTTTTGCCCAGCCTTTTCTGTGGGGCTGTTGGCAGGTAAGTGTGTGCTCAAACACACCTCTGGCTTAGCAGGATGCCTTGGTACTGCCTATTTTGCCTGCACCTTGTAGAGCAGCTGTTCCAGGAGGCCCAAGCAGCTGAGGTTTTTTCTTCTGTTTTCTTTAAAAGGCTGGACTCCAGAGAGGCTTTGATCAAGCTCAGCTTTGCTTCCTGCCCCTGCCTGTGTATCTGTTTTCCACACAGTCACAGACAGGGAGGGATATGCCTCTGCAGGCTTGCCAGGTTATAAGCTGACCCAGTCAGTGATGTCAAAGTCCCAAATGCTGTTGTAGCTGGGTTCCAACCCCACGAGAAACTGGCTATCTCTGTTTTCCCTTATAATAAATATTGTGGTAGCTGATGGGTGCAGCCTTGGGGCCATTCTTACTGGAGGGTGCAGACCTTGCTGGTGAATTTTGGGATCCTATTCTGAGAATATAAAAGGCTGTCAGCTTATATAAAGTCTTATGCAAGGAATTATTCTAGGGAGAATTCAAAGCTGATTTTTCCTCCCACCTGTGGCTATCCATTACATTTTGCCTACGTGTTCTTTCCATGCCTTTTTTTATTCTTTAGTGAACTTAATACCTAAGCTACTGAGCACATTAGTAATGCTTGATTGCAGCCCTTAGTGCCTGTGCTGCAATGTTGTAGATCTGTTATAGAAGTGGGAATGTCCTTGGCCTCTTACTCAGCTACTATATGAGCAGGAAAAACAGCACCTTATTAATATGAGGTTGGAATCATTGGAGCGAGTCCTGAGGAGGCCACCAAGATGAGTAGAGGGATGAAGCACCTCTCCTATGAGGAAAGGCTGGGAGAGTTGGGACTGTTCAGCCTGGAAAAGAGAAGGCTTCAGGGTGACCTAATTGCAGCCTTCTGGTACCTGAAGGGAGCCTGCAAGAAAGATGGAGGAGACTGTTTACAAGAGCATGTAGAACAAGGGGGAATGGCTTCAGACTAAAAGAGAGCAGGTTTAGATGAGTTATTAGGGGGAAGTTGTTTCCTATGAGATTCTTCTATGGTATTTGGCCTCTCTCCTGTCTATTTAGAGGTCTGCTTTGCCTATAAATATGTGCAGAATTGTGTCAGTGCAAGTTATTGATGGAATTAGTATTGCGCATGCATGGTGTCTGAGCCATTGCAGACTTAGCTGGCTGGGCGTGGTCTGGGAGCCAGCTGCACTGCTGATGGGAACACCAGGTGCTCAGGGGACATGGGTAGGGAGCTTGGGGTCAGTGGTGCTTCCACTGCACAAGGAGAGCCCCATGGAACACACCAGCAGGGCCTTGGGTGCCCAGGGTGCACCTTAGAGCAACTCCAGTGAGGAGCAGCCTTGTGCTGATATGGTCTGTAGGAACCGATACTGTGCTCTACAAGCTTGTACCTCCCTCATGTGCTGTACATTAGAAACAGTTGAGCATGTACCGGAATGGAAATGTCTGTCTTTCTTGGTACGTTTTTATCTCTGTGAAGAAACCAAATGGTGTTGTACTGCAACATTTGAGCACAGAAGTATGGATACCAGTTTTTGTGTATGGGGAGAGTGTATAGTCTAATTTACATTTACTCTCCTGCATATTTCAGATCTCTGCAAATTGAATAATGAGTTTCTTCCATTGATTCATCTATTTAGAAGGATCTTCCTTGTGGAGTGATCAGAGACAGGACACTGTAATCAACTTTGTCCTGCACTTTACTCTGAAAACTGGTGATATTTCTGTGCTAATTGTGTCTAAATATTGCACTGCTTCTGGGGATAGGCAGCTGCCTCTGGATTCAGTATATTGTACTGGTCAGAAGAGATTTACACTTAGATTTTTCAATTTGACATTGAAACATTGGCCCAGATGTATTTTGAAAGGGAGAGACTATAGTACTGTAAGACTGTAATACCTATAATTTTGTTTCTGCTGCTTGTTAGAGATCTCCTGTGTGGTTGTTTGCCAGAGGTCTATGTAAGACGTATCAAAGGGAAGGTAAAGAACACAAGTGGGAAAAATTTCATGCACACAAGCGTTTCTGCTCAAAAGCTAAACCTAAAAGTTGTGCTTGTCTGATGTAAAAATGGAAGATTGCTTGTGACTTGTACAATGTATACAACTGAGGCTGAGAAAATTCAACTCAAAATTTCAGTTTTGGATTCTCAGTGGAATAATTATCTATCAATAACATATTGCTGACCCAGAGTTATTTGATAAATAATATTAATGATAATAATTATACTTAATACAATAGATTATATCAGAAGATTTTTCACAATTGGCTTTCAAATTAGAATGAAAAGAACCTCATCAGATTAAATAATTTCTAGCATCAGAGCACTCAACAGGATCTACTAAAGATTGATTTTAAGTCAGGTCAATTTTAAATCAGTAAGCTTAAAATTGTCTTTTAATTCAGTGACATTAATTCCTTTTTTTGGTATCACATTTTCCAAAATCAAGAATTATGGTGCTAACTATAACATATTTTAATTTGATTGTTGTCATTAAATGAAAATCCTTACATAGCATGGGTAGGGGTCTTTTTATCTGCTAAAGATATTCTGTATATCCTTAAGCCATTATAAAGTATTTCTTTCCATTCTAATATTCCCACTGTAGTAGATTTAGGAAAAGGAGAATAAAATGTATCAGGCCAGTCTTGGAAGAAGATTGAAACACAGATTTATACATTGGACACCAGCATTCAAAATAATTTCTTATATGACTTAACAGATTTTCCACACAGAACAAGTTTCAAAATACTCTGTAAAAGTTGCACTTTAAGCAATTCTGGATAACAACAATGAATATGCCAATATAGAAAATCTGTAGGTGCTGGCATTTGGATGAATAGAGAGTTTCTTAATTCAGGAAATTGTTTGTTGTACCTCATAAATGAAGAGGAATATGATAATTTTGTTAAAGGTATCTCACCCCATTCTTTTAATAAAAAAAACCCAAAAAACTTCCATAACTACTTACAAAAGCTCAACAAGTCAATAAATTATAGTTTAAAATGGCTTAATTTATAGTATTATAACGAATTATCAACTTTTGTTGTTTAAGTTCATTTGAAATGCAAAGTAGGTTCATTTCTAGAAGATAATATAATCAAAGAAAAACTTGAAACCTATATTCTAATACTTTGAATATATTATTTTTCTCTACCTCGTGTACTTGTTACAAATTGAAGTTTCAAAAAAGATAAAGCTACCTTATTAAATATAAAGATTGCTGAAATGAAAGAAAGTAATAGGTAGTCAGCAGTGATTACAGAAAATTGATGTGCGTGTTTTGAAGTAGGAGCTCAGGTTTCTAATGTCAACAGAAATGTAGTTTTTCCTCATAATGAAACAACTTTAAGAGGTTTATTTCTTGTCTGTACTTTAAATTACCAGCCTTTGTTTAAACAGTGCTGGAGATGGGTGTTTAACTGGTGCTGGTTAAATGACTGTTCTGGATGAGCACTTCAGGTGGCAGTAGGTCCTGTCCTCTCCCTCCCCACGTGGCCTTGAGCTTATTTAGGCTGTCAAACTGTACCAATGGGATGCAAATTCCTGGTGGCAAATCCACACCTGCTTGCTTCCTTGCAAGGAGTAGTCCTGTGAAGTTCAAAATTATGCTTCCTTTATGTTGAATCACTTAGATATGTAAACATCTTATAAAGTAGAGAGAAATAACTCGAAACTCTTAATTTTTTTAGAAATGTATTTGACAAGCTAGTCTATATTCTCCCCCATTTTTGGCACTGGGAGGTTGAATTGACAGGCAGAAGTCATGGAATATTGCTTTGTTTGCTTAATTTTATTGTTTGCTTTGCCGTTTCTAATGTCAGTCTTAGAGATTTTGATCAAAGAAAGCTTTGAATCCTTTCTTCTTCAGCTCTTAAGAAGTTCTAACTTTAGAACAACCAATTTCATAAACACAGAGCCCAGCTCCCTCTTGTTTAAAGAAAGCCCGTCCTTCTCAGTGTGGTAAAATGCACCTCTTCAATGAGGAATCTAAACTAGAGAATTAGAAGTTTTGGTTCATCTGGAAGAATTCTGCAAAGTAACTTTGCAAGATGATGTCATTAAAATCTGTGGTTTAAAAAGCTATTTCATGAACTTTTAATAGAGATGAAATTTGACTTCTCTTTGCATGTTCTTATTAATGTAGTCTAAGTGAAAATATGAAGTTACATTGTGAAAAGATATGAGATAAACACAAGGGTAAAATAGTAAAGAAACACATTAAGCCCATCTCAGACTGACTGAAGTGCAGAAAGTAAGCAGATTCACTAATGGACCAATTTTACTGCCTTAACTCTTGTAATTTATCCTGGATCAGGCTCTGATGTTCCATCAGTTGCTTCCATTTTATCCCTTTCAAGCAAAATAATGTGTATCTATGTCTGACAGTGATTTCATCCAAAATATGTCTGTCTGGCTGTGGTTTGATACAGGATGATAGCATTCATGCTTTCTTCTTTCCTTCTCCAAATCATCAGTCTTGACTCTTCTACTGTTATTGTTTAAGGTTGGATTCATATAACAGACTGGACAAAACCACAGAAAGTTTCTACAAGATAAAAAGAATATACACGTGGAGTATTTGATTGCACACCTTTTGTCTTTTCTGCTCAAATTGTGAACTCCTGTTTTAATAGAATTATTATTGAATAGCATACTGTGGTCATTGACATGTTATCTTGGGCTCAGCAAGATAATTATGTAAAGGTTCGGTCAGATTAATAAATTATCTAAATTAAAGATTGAATACTGGCTTAAATATTCAAACTAGATCATGTATTATATTTCATCTTTTTCATCTTGTTCCCAATGTTGTCAAGAACTCATATCTGAAGATTGTTCACACATTTATCTTGCAATTCATCACCTCATGGACAAGGAGCAACAAGGCATTTTTTTAAGTCCTTCAAATCAAACATTTGTTGGCTGCTATGGAAGGTAGGGTCAGCTTCCAAAGGAGATGGCATTGGCTGTGTAAGCTTGAAGACGGGATGCAGCTTTTCTTTTCTACAACTTTATCCTTTAATAGCATTGTACATCTTGTTTCTTTTGGTGGTTTCATCAATTATTCAGAACTATTAGCCCCACATAAGCGTAGCAATTACTTCAGTAGAAAGCTTTAGGATGGATATTTTTGGCCTAAGGAAGAATTTTCTTTGTCATCAAAATAAGATCCAGAAACTCCAGTCCTGCACCAAGAACCATTTGGCAGATAATAAACAAATATGTAACAGAAGAATACTCTGTGAAGGACAAATCCACAACGTAAGTAAACAGCTGAAAAGTCTGTACCAAACAGGCACCCAAAGCCACGTTTGAAGGAAGATGCCTTAGTCTGGCAACAAAGCTGTCATTATGGAAAAAAATTCAGGTTATATTGTAGATCTAACCACATAAACATTTGAATATGTTGCAGACATTATACCAGATTTTTCATTTTGTATCAGATTTTTGGATAGAGATGTTAAGTTACATCTGTGTCACAGTTTAGATATGCAATATTAATAGCACATTGTAATAGCACCATTTATGTTGTTTGCAAGCTGGAAGGCCTCCTATCCCATTCTCCTTCACTCTGCCTGTCAGATACATAAGCAGGTGGGGAAATGTTTTCTTTATGGGGAATTTCTATTACAGAAGTTTCAGTGGTCAATGCTGACCTCAGCAAGAGTTGATTGACTTCCCCTGTGTTTCCTTCTGCATGCCTTTACTGCTCACACATACAGGAAAGGGAATAAGGAAATAGGAAAGTATCTCCGAATCTATTGATACAGAATTGGAGAAGAATTCATAGATGCTGTTCTTGGAAAAGGAAGAGTTCAGCTGTACAATCTGCTTTGCACAACAAAATGCCTGGGGATTTTCAGTTACGTTCATAAATCTGCTCTCCCAGCTGACGTTAATTTAAAGATCAAATTAATACATTCATCTACATGACAGCTGAAAGAGAGTACATACTCATGTTGAGAGGGATGGCAAGTGTTAAGCTAAAAAGGAGAAGTGTCTTTACTAAGAATTAAATCAAAGATGAACATACCAACAGTATGATTAATAATCAAATATCTAAAAATGGCATAGTAGTATTTTAATGTTTATCAGCTGCTTCCATTGTGGGGTTACCTCCTTGCACTACATCTCCCATGATGCACCCACAGCCTCAGTCTGCTCTGTCTGGCGCTCACCTGCCTTTGCTGATTCATGGATGACCAACTGCTAGGAAACATGTTTTCAAGCAGTTAGGTATTTTCCTGCATAGCATTTTGGTCTAAATCCTGTCTTTCAAATTTTCTCAAGGCTTTGTATTTTGGAAAGGGAAGCCAGGGTAATGATTTTAACTTGTCACTGTGGTCTGAAAATGCTCTGCAGCGTAGGGGAAATTCTGCTACCTGCAGCTGACAGACAGGGAAATAGAGGCATGGTGTCTAATCTGCAGTGAATAGCACATCTTAGGAGCAGAGCCCAGGTGCTGTGCCCCCCTGCCAACTATGCTAGAATAGGTGGCTTAAAGGTGGAAGGCTGCAACTGTGGGATGACTGGCCCTCCTTTTTTAGCAGTGATTAACATTCCTGAAAAGCCTGCGCAGGCTAATGGCAAGTAGTCATGATTTACTGCCTCTGAGGATCTTTATTGCAAGGATTTGCATGCCAGCTGTACCAAGCTCAGATGCCTGAAACCTTGAAATTTGATTTGTATTATTTTGAAGTCTCTCCTTGATTTAAATAAGGAAATTCCTAAAAGTTTTCACAGTAATAATATGAAGGTATCTAATTTCTTCTGGAGGAAGCGAACTACTAGAAAACCTCATTGAGGCATTGAACAGAGCTGAACTTTCTAATTCGGTTCCTTCCTGCACTGGCACAACAGAGCAGTGGCTGTTACTGCATCACCCAAGTTTCCCTGCCTGCAGTGGTTTAGCTTTCCTGCCTTCAGTAATGAGGTACCTCCCCTTCTAACTCAGCAAAGCTAAATTTAGCCCCTGCAGAGTGCACTATTCCTATATTTAGTGCTGTGAAAGTCAGACTTCAGCAAGGAACTGGCTAAACTATGAAGTATCCTGCAGTTCAGCAGACAGAAATAGAAACACAGCAAAGTGCCTCTTTGGATTTTCCCCCTGTGGCCTGGCAGCAGTGACAATTGAGGTGTCTGTGCAAGGATGGCATTTAAAAAAAAAAATATCTATATCCCAGCAGTTATCACGGAATTCCTGAATGTGAACAAAGAGCTGCAGAGTCCAGTGCCACTGAGAGGACTCTGAGCAAGGCTGCTGGCAGCGAGCTGGGAACACAGCAGTGGTGGCTCTGGTAGGCTCTGCAGCATCCCCAGGTGCCAGCTGCACTGCAGGGGTGGTCCCAGCTGTGTTTTACTCCTCAGCCATACAGTTGGGTATCTGCTCACATATGATATGCATGGAAATATGTCTGTGCTTATGTAGACAGACCATCAGAGCCTGATTCTCATGCACCCAAACTTGCCATGTATCAGCTTGGTGCGGTTTGGAAGACAATATAATATTGTTTGTTAAGCCAGGTGAAGTATTTGGGAGTACTCTCCTTTGGATCTTCCGTCAAAGCAGGAAATGCACACCACAGATGTGCCATGGGGATAGAAATTGTTGTGGCTTTTGCTGGTGTGGCACTTAACAAATGGAAGAGTGGGTTGGCTGTGGCAGCACCCAGCTCTGCCTGGCCCACAAGCACAGAGGGCACCACTAGAGAGCTCGCAGGATGGGGATTGCCATGTCTGGAAAAAAACTACAGTAATTTCA
>VRYO01001681.1:3746766-3924676 GCA_009812075.1 Sialia sialis | reverse complement strand
GGCTGCCCCGAGCTGTGCCGCCACGTGCTGCCAGGGGCCGCTCCGACCTGTGCCGCAGCGGGTCCCAGAGTGCCCGTGGTTCGGGGTGGCCCGCAGCAGCTCTCTCACCGGCCGGCTCGCACTTCTGGTCTGGCCTTTCACCGGAAATTGTCCATAAATAAGCCGCACCTGAATATAAGCCGCACTACTGGGGTAGGCTGGATTCTTCAATTAAAAAGGTGCGGCTTATATTCGTGAAATCACTGTAATTAAAACTGTAAGATGTGCCCTTTTTCTTCTACTGGCAGAGGTTAACAGAGTTAATATAAATGCGTACTCAATGATCGCTTCAGATTACCTCTTGGGGGCGGCCAGCCATGTGATTTAATTCCTGCGTGAATCAGAAAGCATCTATTGGACAAACATTGGATTGATTTGGTCAAGGAAATCACTTTTGCTTTTGTCATTCAAGTCTGTAGATTCTGTACCTCAAATGAGAATGCGTTAAAGTTTGAACAGGAAGACTTAGCATATTCTAAAAGCCTTGAGGGAAGCCTGTTTTCAGAAGAAACATAAGCAATCAAGAAAGAGAAGTACATAGAGCCAGAAAATTCCTGCAATGATCCTCTGCTTTCATAGCCATCAATAATGAAGCTTATCTAAACTAATGTTGTTACTTTCTAAAAATAGCCATGTCTTTTCCCCCACTGTTCTCTTCTTGAGAGGTTCTTCCAGAACAGTACAGGTAGAATTGTTTATTAATTTCCAGCCTAGTTTTATTGTGGCTCATTTATTCCCATTTGTTCTTGTGCCATTTTTTCTTCATTAGGTCTTCTTCCTCCTCAATGTATCCCCCCTATAAATATGCCGGGGATAATCGTATTTTGTGCCAGCCTTTTCTTGGCTGGGCTAAACAAGCAGAGCTCTTCAAGTTGCACATTCTAAAATAGGCCATCAAGCGTCAGGATTGTTGCCACAAGGCATGAGGGCTTTTAAAAAATCTTTTTCCCCTTTGTACGGTTGAGAACATTGCACAAGTGGGGGTACTGTGACACGGGGAAAATTTGCCATTATGTCTTATTATGAACTGTGGCAACAGAGTAGTTTTCTGAGACAGAATACTGCACTGAGAGACTTACTTTATGATGTAAATTGGCAGGTACTGGTCTAGATGAGCCATTTGCCTCTGATTTCTAATTTTTTTAAATGTAGAACAGCTTAGTTGCTATAGAGAAAATAATACTGGTAAAAGCCAAAGAACATGGCCTCAGAAAAATTTAAGACAAAACATTGATAGCACAGAAAACAGAGCAGAGCCTTCAAAACATCTCAAATTTTCCTGACTTTTCTGTGAGATTCAGGAGTATAATTAAAACATTCAGGACAGCATTCACATACAGTATCTTCTTCCTTATGGGCTGGTTCAAGGGAACAGGAAGATGTTTCCATGCATGTAATGAGTTGCCGATTATGGCTTGTCACAGAATCACTAGTTTGGAAGAGACCTTTATGATCATTAAGTCCAACCCGTGCCCTAACACCTCAACTAAGCCTTGGCACTGAGTGCCATATCCAATCTTTTTTTAAACACATCCAGGGATGGTGACGCCACCACCTCTCCAGGCAGAAATTCCAGTACTTGGCAGATGTTTCCAGTACTTTTGACCACTCCTTTCAGTTGGGTGCCAGCAGCACGGGCCTGGCAGGCAGTGAAAACTGACTCTGTATAGGAATGAGGAGAGAGAAGCATCTCTGAACAGGGCAAGGTTGAGTCCATGCAGTGCTCAGCCTATGCAGCAAAGCTTATGGCTGGGAACAGTCAGTCAATAACCATTGCTGATTATGGAGTCACAAACCCTGAACTGTCCTGGGGCAGGAATGACAGGCACAAAGACAATCCCAAGCCTCTCAAGTTCCTATTAACTTGTCTGCTCCCCATAAAGCATACTCTCTCCTGAGCATTCATTCATTTACACAAGCATTAAGTGTATCTGCAAAAGTATATCTATCTTGACGTTCTTTGTCTCTGTGATGAGGCGAATGCTTTGATTAAAAAGGGGAGTAAAGGACATTGTTTTAGCTGGAGGCCAAAAGCTGCTTGAAAGGAATGGAAAGGGAGATTCTGTGCTGAAGGTAATTAAGGAAGATGAAGTACTTAAATAAAGTGAATGCTTCACTGCGCAGAGTTAATGCTGGATTTCACTGGTCTGGGAAAAGAAGCTGAAATGTTACTGTTCAGATTTGTGTTAATAATTTTCTTACATGCAACCAAATTACCCAACTCACTTTGTTGTGGGAGCAGAACATGATCCAACCAGTGCCCAAAAAACTTTAGGAAAAACACATTACAAAGAATGCAAATTTTGTGCTGTGTGACAAGACAACATGTGAATGTTTTAATATTATGTCACTGGTAGATCCAGAAGTTAAAGGAAATGGAGGCCTTGTTGGACAAACAGCGCCCAAGAGATAGAGTCATACCTCTAGTAACTTGTAGTCTTAACAGATGTAAGGTTAAAACAAGGGAGGCGAGAAGCAAGAGCAACATGATATGATGTGGGAATGTGCCAGTCCAGTGAGCATTAATGGCTCACAAGCAACTTTATCCCCTCCTCACAGTCAGTCTGGACTGAAAGAAAGGCGATGGAAATGTAATGAAATACAGGTGCCACAGTAGCAGAGAGTCTAGCAACAGAGTTACTGCAGGCAGCTTTTTGGCTTTTTGTGGTCTGGCTATGTGGCAATTGCCAAGGTAATGTCTATAAGTTCAGCTCCCAGAGCCTGTATATCCCTGTCAGCCCAGTGATTTATCTTAGCAAGACCCAGGTACAGCCTGGTGTGGAGCCCCTCTGCCCAGCAATGGGTACCATTGGAGCAGAGGTGCTTGGGGAGATCTGGCCTGTCTGCATCAACATAGCCTGTAATGCAGCTCAGCTTTTCCCTGGACTTTGAACCTTGTTGTTTCTCTGTATCACGTAACATTAAAGCTGTGGTGAAAACCAGATTTGCTTAGGTCTGTTGCCAGATTTCCAGTGACACTAATGAGGCCAAGATTTCAGCCTGGCAAACTATTCAGCAGTACTATCCTCATACTTGTACTTAATTAACCAAGATATTCAAAACCCTTCGTGATTTTCCCCTTCTTACTTCTAGTTCATTTGCTAAATAGCTACATGTACCAGTTGCCCTTTTCCTGTCTCTCAGGTGCTTTCTTCTGTTGCCAAAATGTCTCCCTCCCTGGCAGGCAGCATGAGGGAGGATGGCACCCCTCTCCTTCCCCAGATGGTCACTGCTGTCTCCTCCTCAATCACCAACTGCTGAATGTGAAAGGATTCATGACACGAGTGTTGACATAGTGAGAGGCTGAGAAATTCCCTGGCTTGTAGTACTGTCCTCAGCCCGACCTTCCTCTTAATCTATATTTTCATTTGCCACTCAGGTGGAGGAGAGCAGCTATGAGTCATCCTACAGGCTGATGACTCATTTTTTTCGGTCAAAGCAGTCAGTGCACTGAGGGTTTCTTAAGGCTCAGCCCAATCTTTCATGCCCAGAAGCTCAGCAGAGGGTTTGTGCATGGGTTTCCCTACCTATGATTTCCAGCCCCCTGCTGGTTTTTCTCTTTTTCATTGTTTCCTCCCTTGCCAGTAGCTTCTCCCTGCCGCACAATCCACTCTGAGCTTTCCAGTTCCAGACTGAATCTGCCTGCTCCATATATGCTAACATTTCCCTCCAACATCCTATATGCTTTTGCTGCTTGGAGAGAGCCCACTGATGGACAGATTTACTGTCCATGTGAGATGCTGCTTCTTCGTGGCTTGGACAGCCTTTGCCAGTGTGCTTGAGTTTGTGCTAAGAAAACCACATTCTTTACAAAGCTAACTTACTAAGCTGTACCTGTTGATGTATGCCATCCCTTGCAGCTGGTATCAGCACAGACTCCTAGAAAGGTTTGAGTTGAAAGGAACCTTAGGTCATCCAGCTCCAAGTGCCCTGCCATGGACAGGGACGCCTTTCACTAGACCAGGTTGCTCAGGACACCATCCAGCCTGGCGCTGAACACCACCAAGGATAGGACATCCACAACTTCTCTGGGCAACCAGTGTCTCACCACTCTCATAATGAAGAATGTTTTCCTTTCATCTAATCCACAGGCTCCTGTAACAAGCCCCTTTCCCCTTTAGATACTGAAAGGCTGCTCTGACTTCTACATAGACCCTTCTCTTCTCCATGCTGAACAACCTCAACTCTCTCAGCCTGTTCCCCTAGGAGAGGTGCTCCATCCCTCTCTGACCATCTGCCTGATGGTCCTCATAGTTCTTATTTTGGGAACCCCAGAACTCCAAGTGGGGTCTTACCAGAGCAGAGAAGACAAAAATGTGTTTCCATTTTTATACAGGGTAGGGCAAAATCACATCCCCTGACCTGCTGGCCATGCTGCTTTTGATGCAGCTCAGGATGTGTCTGGCTTTTTGGGCTGTGTGCACTCAGGGATGGGTCATGTTGAGCTTCTTGTCCACCACCTTTTCCTCAGGACTACTCTTAGTCCGTTCTCTACTCATCCTGTATTGGTGCTTGGGATTGCCCTGGCCCAGATGCAGGACCTTGTGCTTGGCCTTGTTGAACTTCATGAGGTTTGTGCAGGCCCAGCTCTCAGGCCTGTCCATGTCCATCTGGATGGCATCCCTTCTCTCCAGCATGTTGAATGCACCTCAAGGCTTGGTGTCATGGGCAAACTCACTGAGGGTGTGCTCAGTCCCAATGTCCATATAGACAACACAAGTGTTAAACTGTACCAGCCCCTGAGCAATGGCATTCCTTGCTGGTCTCCACTGGGACATTGATCCAGTGACTGTGCTGAGTGTGACCATCCAGCCAAATCCTTGTCCACTGTGGTGTGGTCTGGGCCTCTCCACTTCAGAGACAAGGATGTTGTGTGGGACAGTGTAATGTGCTTTGTTTGTACAAGTGCAGGTAGATGACAGCAGTTACTCTTCCCTCATCCACCAATGCCCTCACTCATCATGGAAGGCCACAAGTTTCGTCAGGAACAATTTGTCCTTAGTGAAGCTATCTCGGCTGTCACCAGTCCCCTCCTTATTTTCCATGTACTTTAGTATAGTTTCCAGGAAGATCTGCTCCATGATCTTAACCATGGGTTAAACGGGCTACTTTCCAGCTGTGCATCTGTGGTTCTTAAAATACCCATCCAGCCCCGAGTTATGGTTTGCATATCACCCATGGTGAGTGGCTGAAGCAGCTGCTAGGCCCAAACATTCCTTGTCACTTCTTGTTTGAGATTCACCTTCATGTCAGACTATAGGACATCAGAAGAAGCACAGACGGGTTCTTGAGGAGTAATGACAAGTTAGGAGGTAGCCGCACAGCAATGAGATGGTTCGTGAGAAGTTGCAGGAAGAGTTCTGCTTGATGTATGAGCCAGTGATGATACTGGAAGAGGATCTGAATGAGAAGAGCATATGAGAGGTGCAATGTGCTGGGAAAATTGGAAAAGAGGACAGCATTAAAGTGTAACAATTAAGTAATCGAAGTAATCCTTGCCAGCTCCTTTGAACTAACAAATATTCTTACATTCAAAGATAAGCACACTCAAAAAAAGAACTTATTTTTATCATACAGTGCATGACTGATGTGTTGGCAGTATTTTGTTGTCACTCTGCATAGCTTTTAATTGAGGTTACCTAGAAACAGTAAGGGACAAAAGTGTTTCACAATGGCTGAGTCTTAATTATGGGAGAGTTCACAGAAAACCCAAACCGTATCAAGGGAAAGAATGGAAAGCCAAATTATGTTGTTCTCAGTCTTTTAAGCTCCTCTTTGACTTATAGACCTTATAAGTGAAAAAAAAAAAAATAGATAAGAGTTATTTGAAACAGTTATGGTTTAGATCTAGTGTGTTGTCTCTGATTTCTTTTCCCAGCTTAAAAAGAAAAAGATAAAAAAGAGAGAGAAAAATGAAAAATAACTAAGTTTAGGGGTCTGAGTCAAAAGCCATAAGCAGAAGTTAGATTTTGAATCTCACTACAGACTTCCTCATAATATAAATCTTTTGAGAAAGACAGTTTTTGTGTTTGTTGGAGAAGCAAACTAAACCAATATGAATTGAAACTACAAACCATGCTATACTTGGCAGAAAGGACAATTGGCTCATGGTCTCTGTATATGTCTTTGCTTCAACACATTCAAAGATGCGGGCTATGGAAAGAAATCATAAAAACTATACCATTTAACAAATTGCAGTGAATCTCATGTTTTATGTGGAAGGTTAAAAAATTTGTATTCCATCTGAACAGCTCGTTCATGGGTAATAAATAAATGAGCTGCTAAAAAGCTATCAAGAATGTGAAGCTGCTCTATCCCCTTTTTGTAATTATGAAATGTAAAGGGTACCAGGTTAGGAAGTATATTTACATAGAAATTCCAAGATCAAAGTGCTCCTAGAACAAAAGATTTGCTGGAATAAAATAGCTTCCAAAAAACTCTGGATAATTGCAGTCTTAGCGGAGCCAAGCCCCCTGGAAGCTGCCAGCCGTGTTGTATGTCTTTTGGCACCTCTGCAACATATATAAATAGCTGGAGACCTTTCTGCAGCCAGGAACAAGTGAGATGAGAAAAGGCTCTGTTTCTAAATTTGAAAAGAAAGCTGTAAACAACAGGCATGCTGATTTTATGTATGCCAGGGGACTTTGGGAGTCTGGCCTTTGGTCCTCTCTGAAGGCAAGGTCAACTTCCCCTCCATTTTGTTTTGTAAACACAGACAGAGCATGACAACAGTCTGGGACTGCTCTTTCTGAGGACCAGCTCCCAAACTGAGAAGATGAAACTTATCCTGGTATGATCACAAGCCCCACACTCAAACATTTGCTTTAGTAAGGCTTTGCTAACCAATTGTCCAGATACTCCTGTGCAGTTCCTCTGCTTAATATAGCCTATGAAGGTGTAAGTCAGGGTTATTTATAGGGGAAATGCAAGGAATAAATAAAAATCTTGGGCCACAGAAAATAGCACCATGCTAAGTAAATGTCAATTCATTACAATATGAGCAGAGGAAAAGTTAATATCCTTCTGTCCAGGACCACCCTGCATTTGGCACCTGGCCACATGAATTTGTAACAGGCTTGAGATGTCTTTGCTGTTCTCTAGTCCTGTTGAAATGTCAGCCATATTTCAAACATCCATGAACTCCACACAGTGAGCTGGAGATTCTGTTGATGATACAGTTTTAACCACTTCTGATCCAGTCAGGAGAGAACAACATGGTATACTGAAAAGCAATGTATGTTAAGATGTATTTTCACAGATTTCCTTTATCTAAAGACTCAGGGTCTAATTTCAAATGTTTTAGTTTATCCTTAACTGAAAATTTTGCTATGTTATTTTTGCAGAGGTAGTTGCATACTATCACAGAATCATAGGACCATTTAGGTTGGAGAAGACCCAAAGATGCACATCTACACATTCTAGTATCTAAAGAGAAAGACAATCCAACAAGAACACTGAGGATTTTTCCAACTACAGTGTTAGGTCAATGGCATTTTAGTTCCTTTAGAAAAAAAGGGTTATATTCTACACTAGGAGCACAACTGGAGGAGTGGCTACCTAGGTGGTATTGTGTGTTAGCGAAAGCTGTAGCTGAGTAGGCAGCTATATGTGGTGCATTTCACACCTCACCAGCCCATAACCACTCAAATAACTTTTCATTTATTCTTTCCTGCAGACAAGGCAGTGAACTCCAGAAAAAAACCGCATAAACCAATTCCTAATTCCCCAAATTTTTCAGGGTGGTCAGGTTTTTAAGCCTTTTGACTGCTTCGTGTATGCTCTTCTGGTTCACTGGAGCGACCCTTGAAAGTTTGCAGCACATGGGAATTCTGGCTACAGGAACTTTTTCTTAGCTTGTTTTGCTAGTATATTTCAAATATTCTTCTTCAGAGTCATGGTTTCACTGATTTTCTTCTTCCATCTTTGTAAAGCTAAATAGCTCTGCTATTTTCCTCTAGAAAAATTTTTACACCCTATTCTTTCTTTTTGGAACTAGACTTGATGTAGGAGAGACAGGTTAGTTCTATGTGCCACGAAAATGTTTGCCATGGCACCTTCAGTTGCTCTATTTGACAGGGTGCTCCTTCTCCTATTCGGCCAGTTACTTTTACACAACTGTTTTTTCCAGAATCCCCAGCTCATCTATCACAAACGGTCCAGCAGTATTCAAACCCTTGTGCAAAGCATGTTTTCCTCAGAGATCTTGCTGTAGTTTAATCCCTGTTGGCAACTAAGCATCACAAAGCCTCTCACTCATTCCCTCTCCAGTGGGACGAGGGAGAGAATCTGAGGAGCAAAAGTGAGAAAATTCGTGGGTTGAGATAAAGATAGTTTAATAGGTAAAGTCAAAGCAACGTGCAAGTAAATTAAAACATAGAATTCATTTGTTCCTTCATTCAATCACTTCCCATGGGCAGGCAGGTGTTCAGCCATGTCCAGGAAAGCAGGGCTCTATCATGTGTAACGTGTACCCTCTTCCTTCTTCTTCTACTGGCTTTGTATGCTGGGCATGATACCACGTGGTCTGGAATATCCCTGTGGTCAGCTGTCCCAGCTGTGTCCCTTTTCAGCTTCTTGTACATCCCCAGCCCACTCACTGGTGGTGTGAGAGGCAGAAAAGACTTTGGCTCTGTGCAAGCACTAATCAAAACATCCCTGTGATATCAGCACTGATTCCAGCACAAATTCAAAATGCAGATCCCTTACTAGCTACTATAAAGAAAAGTAAGTCTGTCTCAGCCAAAACCAGCATAGGTATCCATTCTGTTACAGATTTTGCTTTTCCTTATGTTTTCCACAACATTCTTGGGATGTTGTTGATTGCACCTGCCAGCACAATAAACTCAGCATTATTAGTAACATGTAATGATATTTAATAACATATAGAGCAGAGTCTGGACACTACAACCAAGATAAATTTCTCTGTCTCACAAGGGAGCACTGTTCTTCCTGTTTTGTGGGCAGAGAACAGAGCCTTAAAGATTCCCACAAGAAAACCATAGAGAAACCTGGTTTGTTGTCTGAATATTTTTTTAAAAATTCTAATCAGAAGACAATCCTGCCTTGCTGGCATTCCTCTGGTGCGGTGAATCACAATGTACTTAATTACCAAGTAGTGCTGTTCTTCCATGCAAGAATATTTTGTTCCCAAATCTTCATCCCAGCTTCAAGACACAAGAAATATCTGTGTGGATGAAAGAGCTGTTACTTTAGAACAGCTGTTCAAATGCACATAAACACCCTGCTGAAATGGCTATTTTGCCTGTGATTTACATTTGTAAGAGGCCTTAATAACTGTTCCTAGTATGAAATTTCAGCTCAAGCTTAGAGCAAACGCTGGTGCAAGTTGCCCTAGTGCCAGAATGCTGTTCTGCTCTCATGCTATTTGCTTGCTTACCTGCCGAGAGAGGAAATGACTCAGGAAAAGCTTCTTCTGGAAGGTGCAATGGAGGACACTTTCCACACAGTGCCTAATGGTATTTATCCATTTTGTCCCCAAGGTTCCTGCCTCTAAGAGTTTTCTAATGTCCTCTGTGGTGGGCATAAGGATGGCTGCAATTGGATTTCTGGTGAAGGGTTTCTGCATAGCTGATGCTTTGGGTTTGGGGTTTTTTTAATTATCATGACAAGGAAAGTATCAGGGCAGTGGGGACACAAAACTGTTCCCTGAGTATGTAGTTAGGCTAAAAGCTCGTTGTGGTGTGATGGAAACATATTTCTCGAGTGGAAAAACAGAGGTCTGCCATCTCTATGACACTGTGGCTTTTCTTAAGGGGCAATAATTAATTTTTCTTCCCATATGATGAGTTCCTATGGGACTGGCATGAAAATACAGAGAAACAACAAAATGAGATATTGCTGCATTTCAATATCCAGTATAACTGCAAGGAAAGCTGTAAGTGGTGATAGTAGAAGGAGACATTTACACACCCATGTTAATGGTAGATGCAGATGAACAGGTGTGTATTTGCCCAGTGTGCTGTCTTTCATGGAGACACATTGCTTAGAAGTAGATGATGGTAGTGCTGCTGTAGCAGCACAGCTCTACAGTTGTCAAACTGTGTCATAGGTACAGGGTGACAATTTAAAAATTTCTCAGTTGCTAATGGTACATAATTTGTTGACTTTTCCTTCTTTTCAAACGTGAAGGTTTGTGATTAGAGAACAAATACTTCAGATTGAAGACTGACCTCAGCAACCAGGGGATATGATGGCAACTAAAATATGATTTTATTCTGGAACTACTGGATCAAGTAATCTGTCACTTTGCTGAAGCAGTGGATAATTTCCTTGTTTGTCCCTGAGAGGGCTCTGTGAATATACCTGCTTGGTGGTGAGGAAGACCAGCAGAGGGGTCAGCCGTGGAAATAACTAGCGAGTAATGTCAATATAGGTTGTTTAAATCTTTTCCTTATTAATGCACATGCCTCCTGTCACGTGCCTTAGGACTGTTTGTGGTGGGAGCTGATCATTTTCCTTTCAACACATGCAACTCACACCTCTTAGCTCTCAGTCATGAACCAGTCCCCCATGAAAATTATTGTATTTGATGCTGGTGTCAGGGTTTTGGCAGCAGGGACTGCAGGGCGGCCCTTGTGAGGAGAGGATAGGGGTGCCCCTTGCAGGGGCCAGTTCAGCCAGTTCCAGACAGCTCAGAAGGACCACTGCAGGACAGGTCTGAGCCCTGCCACCACAGGGAGAGACTGTGAGATAAAGGACTAAATGCTGCCCTGCAAGGAGGAGTGAGGGAAGGAAGTGTGATAAACACTTTGAGCCCTGAGGTGAGGGCAGGAGGAGGGGGAAGAAGCGCCCCAGTAGTCTACAGATATCAGCATGGCACCAAGAACAAGGTTTTTCCATTGGGAAGGTGTTATTGATAATCCTAAAATGTTGTGTTCTGATATGCCGTGCTGCAATCTAAAAGTGTAAAATGCCACTTGGCAGTATCTGGGGCTCCTTTTTTCATCCCAAACTGCTGCTAGAATTTTGAATTGAAGACAATTCCAGTTTAGAAACTGGGTCTTTGTAAGGCTGGAGTGATGTAAATGATGAGGATGAGTGAGAGGTCAAAACTTCTGTGTTTGTCAGATGAAGATGACTGGTATACTGGCAACATCACAATCCCAGCAGCTTGCTTACAGAACTTGCTTCTTAATTGAAGGATGTCACATCTCTAAACACAATTAGATCCCTAAAAATACAAAGAGGTGCCTTATGGCATTTGCAAAAGTGTCTACACATTCAACTTAAGGGCAGTAAGTGAAGTAATTTTCATTTCCTTATGTGCATTTTGGATCCATAATGTTTTTAAAAAGCTAATGCTGGGAGGTCAGGTATGTTACAATTTATGTTTATTTCCTGATGAATTTATATCTGTGGCCACAGGTTTTACTAAATATTTTCACCATATTTATATGCCTGTCACACAGTGTGCATGTCACAGGATTACTCTAAAATGTACTGTATCTGTTTTAAAGGAATTCATAAAGGTTATTTTCTCCCTACTATCCAGTTCTCACATAAAAGGCATAAATAATTCTAGGCATTGTAAAAGTTATAGGTAAACTGTTAATTGTTGTGAATCAGAAGTCACTTCTTTCATGGGGCCTACTGTGCTTTCCTTTCTGAAGAATTATCCTTCTCTTCCAAAGAAATTTTGTTTCCCAGTGATTGCCTAATCATGTTTCTTGTTAGAAATATTATGTTAGACCAAGCAGATAAATAAAATCTTACCTTTAACAGAGGTGATGGATCAAGCAAACCAAGTATGTTGAGCACTGCTCAGTTTGAAATGCATATCTATACAACCAAATTGTTAACCAAACAGTTGTTTTCCTTTCTCTTCTCCTTTCTACTTTAGTGGGCTTTTCCTCTTCCTTCTTCTTCTCTTTTCTTGTTTCGTCTTCCTTCTTTTTGCCTTCTTCCTTTATTTTCCTTTCTTTAGGCCTGTTTGATCACAGGTGGAGAACTATATTTTTAGACCTCATTTCAGTCCTGAGGGCTCAACCACAAAACTTACACCTATTGCTAGATTAGAATGGTAGGTCTTAACCTCCCCTTAGATATGAAAATTAGTGAAAGGAATTGGAAAGAATAGGAGTTACACTGACACCAGAGGAGGAACCATCACTTTTTGTAAGCTACCATCAGCATTTGAGGAAGTTTTCTTTATGCAAGCATGATATGAAATGCATTCAGTTACTGAAGACAAGGAAGAAATCTGGTAAAAAAATCTCTGCTGACAATCTGTAATACTGGATCAAAGAAGTAAAAACTAGCATTGGTGCAACAATTGTACTATTAGTGTGCATTTAATGAAGAGAAAAATTAACATATTAGAGTACTGGGAAAACACTTGTTTTGATTATTAATCTGCAGGCTAGTTTGATTTGACAGAAAAGAAAATCCATCTGTCTGAGTTTTCTGGCTGTGCTCCCATTTTTTCTGCATAATTTAAAACCAAATATGGTATCACCATGCTCGTTTAAAGGCTCTTCTTGCATTCCACTTGTTTTGTTCTGAGTTCATGATTTGAAAGTTTTTCCATTCTCATGTCTCCAGCCAAGGTTTCTGATATGCAGGTCTAGATCATACTGAGATACATATATTTAAGTTTTAGTTAAATTCGTTTTTAGTAATTTTGTTACTTTAGTTTTGTTAATTTAGTGTGAGGTTAAGTTGGGATTCTGTCCCTCTCTGGCCATGGTGAGGTTATGAATGCACACATATAAATCCTATTTGATAAAAGGACTATGATTATGAAGGTGTCCCTTAAGTTTGTAGGTCAGGTTTGGATGTTTTCCCATTATTTATATTGTCCCCCAGTGCCAAACCATGTCATATTGACCTATGCAACATCCACCAAGCTTCCAGAGCAGATTTCTTGTATTATAGCAACATCTGGGCCGTAAGAGCAGCCTAGCAAGGAACAAAATAACTGCAAAGCACAGAATAGGCATGTGAAGAGCTGGGTGGCTGCTGGGTGTTCTGCAGTGCTCCATCACTAACAGCTGTGTACAGCTGTAACTCCAAAAGCAGCAAACAAGCTGTTGCCGTCAGAAAATGCCAAGCTTGCAAGTAGAATTTTGTTTTTCTTCTTGGATACATTTGAGTGTTGGTTTGAACTATGTATTACCCTGTTGAATTCGCTCTCATTTGATCTTAGAACAGTGTTCAGGAAAGAAACAAAGTAAAAAACTGGGAAACCATGCAGGCAATTCACTTTACTTGTGGGATACAGGGCTGTTGGTTCTGCAGGTAACTCATTTTCCAGCCAGCCTGCAGTGTGGAGACAAACCTCTGAAGCCTCTTTTTGTGCTGGAGCTGTGCCTGGTGTCATTTTGCCGTCCTTCAGGCCCAGAACTGGTTCCAAGAACACTACAAGGCGGCCAGGGTAGCTGCAACTCTGGGAGTTACATTCCTGCTACAAAACCCTAGAGACTGTGTTTATAAGTTTCTAGAGGCACTAATAAAATCAGTAGCCCTTGATATGCCAACTGGCTTGAAAAGCTGTCCTGCTGGTGGTATCCCTAGTGTCCATCCAATTACTCTTCAGTGGTGAAGAAGAGTGGGAATTTGTGGTTAAATGTGAGTCAGGCACCAGTACAAGCCTGGGATGAAGCAAATGAGCCCAAGAACAGGATTTGTAATATGATTAATGCTATTGAATAGTGCTGGATAATACTTGTTCTTTCCATGAAGTCACTGCGGGTGATAGCTTGAAAATGCAAATGCTCTCTGGCTAACTGGCAGAAAGATGTCAGTCAAGTCAGCTGCATTCCAGATAGGGCACAGCAGTACCTGCATGTGTTACTGCTGGTTCAGCTTTTGGAGGAGACTCATGGAAAAGCTGGGGAGACACAGAAACATGTCTGAAGACAGAGAATGGTAGGCAGCAGGTGCTGAGCTCTCTGTGTGAAGGCTGCAGGCTTCCCCTTTGTGTCACAGGCTTAGTCCTCGCTGCTCTGTCCAGCTTCTGCCCTGGAAGCTTCTACACTGGAGCACAGAGCTGGCACAGTCCACTAGTA
This sequence comes from Sialia sialis, assembly GCA_009812075.1. Classification (NCBI taxonomy): domain Eukaryota; kingdom Metazoa; phylum Chordata; class Aves; order Passeriformes; family Turdidae; genus Sialia; species Sialia sialis. Next base: position 3,910,610 of record VRYO01001681.1, on the reverse strand, counting down.
TTCTAGAGGAAGGCACCTGCAAATAGTTGGGGAATAGCATCCAGCCTGCAAATATGAGCTTGCTGAGAAGCTTGGAAACCTATGACGCACAATCTGTGCTCCTGTGCTGGTTTCATAAAAAGATTCTGAATTTAATTCTTGATGATAATCATTTAGAATGTATCATAAGGAGGGGTATGAAAGATCTGTGAAGTAAAGAAGGTGCAAAATTACGCAGAGTGGGCTACTTTCATTCAGTACTAGAAGACTTCAGTGTTTAACTCTACATTCCTAATGCAAATTGGTTACAATGGCAAGTTTTAACGTTACTTTCTCAGTCGAAGATTGATCTGAATGACAAATGTTAGCAATTCAACAGACTGTAGACACGTTTGGATCTTTCTTTCATCTTTGCTGCAAATTTCCACTTGAACAGGTCTTTTATGCTGTGGTGTGTAAGCTTTTATGCTTTTCTTGATCACTCTGTGTAGCCTCAGAGCACTACAAGAGAAATATCTAAAAACAGGAGTCCACAGTAGTGGCAGGGGTTGATTTGTACCTTACAGTACTTCATCAGCACCTTGTTAACAGCTACTTCTGTGTTCATTGCCCTCTGAAATTCCAATATACAATTTTCACAAATTGATAACTAGAGAAAACATTTTTTACCTTTATTCTATCTTTCCATAGGCTGAGATTTTCATTGCTGACCCAGTGTCGTATGCAAAGTACGTTTCACTTCTATCTTTTTTTCCTTTGGTACTCTCCTCTTTGTGGCAGGATGGGTACTAAAGTATGAAGTAAGTAAAGCATGAAGTGAGGGTACAATTATGAAACTGAACTGACTAATACACTTTGTATTAGCCATGGTAGCATAAATCAGGACACTGAAAAGTCCTGGATATGAATGCCAGAGCAGGTGATTTTTAGGTGAAATGCTTGATACAACCTTTCTTACCTACATTTGCTGGGTAGCAAGGCTAGTTCTGCGACTGGCTTTTTCAGCAGGTTCTAAGTGGTGCAGGGGTGTGAGGGAGCCATTCTTCTCTGGCAAATGAACATGGAACTACTTCAGTGTGTGGGCTGGCTCGTGGGATGTATTCTGAGTCCCATGTGCATTGTAGTTTTGACAAACAGTATAAATATTTACAGATTGTACTTCCTTCTAGCTCTCCAAATAGACTTCTTCGTAAAAGAGAGAACTGAATATTATGTGCCCATGCAGTTAGCAAGATATGAACTGGGATTTAACCCTATGATGGCAGTCTATCAGATTCAGACGTTTATGGACAGCCATGACATGACCCTCACCTAAAGAGAGAGGGATCTGTGACTGTGTCACATCATGCAGGACTGAGGACTGCACTGATTGGTGCCAGAAGAAAGACTTAATTTGCTGCTAAATCTGTGCTTGAGTTTGCAAAGCCAGCATTTGGGGAATGAAAGGAATATTATCCCAGTTTTAGAGACTTCGTGTTTCATCTGGTGTTAATGAAAGGCAATAAACATTGTATGAGAAAGTACCATGTCTGGTGAATTTTCTCTCAGGGACAGAAAAAAATGGCCTCTGAGTTGATTAGAATTTTTCTATGCTTATTCTCTTTATTTGTATTCTTATTGCCTGACACGGAAGGAAAGTGTGCTACTACTGTTTCAATACACAAATAATACACAGATGTGGCTCTACAGTGTTCAGTAGTTCAGTCAGGCTTCCCCTTAAGCTGGGATGAGAACAATTAAGCAGGAAAGGTTTTGCTTAGGCAAATAATCATTGGTTCTCTGAGTTTGCTCAGAGAGGCATCCTTACACTACCAACTTCTGTCCTCTGAGAAGAATTAGATTTAAACCATCAGCTGATTTCTGCACACTAGATTGTACCAGCTTTTTATCACTGTGAACTGGGCCAGACTTGGACCACCCATGTGGACCTGAAATGTTACCAGTGCAGAGCCATGGCTAATCACTCATTGCCACAGACAGGTTAACTCCCTGTTCTCTCCTCATCTTTGCAAGTTCTTTCCCTCAGTTTAATTTTAGTTTGTACACTAATAGTAGTTGTTACTAATTTTTGTGCAATTTGTTTTTCATGTCATTTTTGTTTTGTTTCTACGTCTCTTTTATAGATACCTTTTTTATCATTATAAAATGATCAAGAAGGTTGGCACTTTTACAGTAAAATAGAAGCTAGAAAGGACAAAAAGGAGTCAGCAAAATTATGGCTCAAGGGTAATTTTGCTAACAACAGTTTCCAGTTTCATGAGATCAATTCTTAACCGAAAATCGTTCCAACCTACTATTTTATACAAAGATTTATTATGTCTAGGAAACAAAGTTATTCCCTTGACTATTCCCTGACTCTTCCCTTGTGTATCTACACACACCCACACATTTTTATAATTTATTTCTCCATTTTTTAAACCTATAATAATGTGAGAAAAGTCCAACTAAGAATTATGGTTTGGCAGAAATTTAGGTTATATTGTAAAGATTTGATGTTGTTATGATGTGAAAACTGTTCTTTGCTCCTGTGTCAGAAAAGGCCATATAAATCATCTTTTACCCGGTTATTCACCTAATTTTCTTCCTTGCTGAAAGGACGTGATTGACTGTCATGAGCTAATTACATTTAATTCCAGTATGCTGAGAGAATGTAATAGGATGCATGGGGCAAGTGACAAGGTTTGGTGGCTGACTAAGCCATCAGCTATTTTTAATGACCTGCTTGGACTGTAGTAGCAGTACCTGAGATAGGAGTGTAATTGCTTTTCCTAACAGATGAAGGCAAGGGACAGCTTCCCCTGACAAGACCTCATAGAACAAGGCATTTTAAAAATCCGTGTGATTTTGAGAGGCCATATGACACCTTTTCCAGGCAGTGACTTTTCCAGTCTAATTAGGCTGAAGCATTATGGGAAGGTGTTTTTACAAATTAAATTGCTGGGTTGGCTCCTAAAGTGTGAGAGTATCAAGATATAGGAGTTGAACAAGAGTATGTCAGAAAGCTACACATTTTCTATCTTCATTATCAACACATGTAGCTAAGATAGCTTTCTTGGTCACAGCAGAAAGGAGGAAGAAATGATTTTCTCAATACTTACTGCAAGGTGACTGACCTAATACTATCTTGGAAATCCCTACTGGTGAAAAATTTGTACAAATACCATCTCTGTTGGCTACTTTTTTAGTATCTGAAGTAAAAATACTGCAAGATTCAGGAAAGAGGATGACCAATCCAAAGTATCTTATCATTTCTGCATTCTAAGAATCTTGTGTTTACTGTTCTCATTTCTTTTTATTTCAAAGGAAAATGTTTCTGGTGGCAGCATGTGGAGTGTGTGTTTTTGCATGCCAATGCATATTCTTTAAAAGACTGCCTTGATATTGGCTCTGGTGTTGGTTCCCCGTCCTTAAAACCTAAATCTACAGTTAAGCTATTATAGGCATAGCTTCATTGAAGAACAGCACTGGAAACTCTTACCTAGTAAGGTGTCAGCTTTGATCTGAAAGAAATTGGTAAGTTGATCTGTAGGTAATTAGATTAAGAAAGGGATACATGACAAGAAGAAAATTATTCTTCCTGTTGCTGTCTGCATAATCTGCTTTGGCTGTTGTTAACTAAACCAGATAGCTGAGCTGCTGATTGTACTGCCAATCTGCTGATCTCAGTAGAGCTCAGGTTCAGTTGAGAGCCAGTTTTTGTCTTTCAGTACTAAGGAAAGCAGGGAAAATACTTCTCTTTTTCAGCTGTATGGTGGACTTATTTTTAACTAATAGCATTTTGCTTATTTGTTCAGGCCTGTGAACATTAGGGAGTCCTGTTTTAGTCCATCCAAAAGCCTCATGGGCTGTGGAATATGTGATAAAGTGAAGCAGCTGTTTTTATAGGAGTTTTCATTGAGTTTACATATTATTTCCTATGTGCTTTTTGTTCTTGCAACCTTTCAAGAAACAAGTATCAACGTTAAATGTTGCATTTTGGAGATAAGTGATCCTTCCAACTGAATATGATGCTACCAAATGTGCTAAGCTGAAATATATGTGGGTTGTTTCTAAATGGACTGAGGTCACTCTTTGCAGCCTCAAGAGGAATTGGTCATGGATTGGATTAAGCACAAGTAAATAAATGAAAGGCAAGAATGTTGAAAATGTAGTTCCTGTGCTAGAGAGCTCATAGCATACACATATAAGCAAATACAGAAAGGTAGAGATTCTGGTACAGCCATATAGCTCTGTTAGCTTCTTCAGAATGAGAGCTTGCATTTTCCCAGAGCTTTGCATTGGGTTCTAGATGGACTTAAAACTTAAATTTAAGTTCGGGAGTCGTAGCCAACTTTCAAATCCCCTATGTCCTGCCTTTCCCTAAATCTCAGACTTCCTGTTAACTAGAATAGAGTGAGCAGCAATTTGCCTATTTGGTGTATCATTTCTCTTTGAAAAGTACAAGAGAGACCATCTATTGAAACAGCTGCAAGATATCATGTCACACAGGCTCTCTAAGAGATCCCCCTCAGATAACTCAATATCTGACCTTCCCTTTCTGTCACTCCTTTTCTGGGAAATAATATACTAGACCAGTTAGATCCAATATCTCATGAGAAAATGGAGCACGGTGCAAATTGACTTGTAATGAGATTTCACATAAACTTACTTTCAGTAGAGACAGGGAATAAATTGTAATTACAGGTCAGAGCTTTATCATTGATTAGGGGATATCAGGGAGTTTTATCCTAATAAGTTTTAGTAACAATGTACATTAGCTTTCATTTTGGTCTGCATTTGTAATAATTTCTTTACCTTTGTTGAAAATGAAAAAAAAAAAAAAGATGAAAAGCTTAAATTTTTGTGGATGAGTTCTACTTGTGGAGATCTTCAAGCCTGTAGTGCACAGGAAAAGGCAGCATTACTTTGTGGAATACAAAATCTCTAAACAAGCTCTGTTTCTGGTTGTGTGAATTCACAGACAATTATGCTTGAATGACTTATAGCATGGAGGAAAGTATCCCCTGGGGGATCACTGGATGGCCTACTGGCCTTACCATCAACCTTTCTCAGGTGCTTTGCCCTTTCTGAGAACTGGACGATATGCTCTGATAGTGTGTTAGAGGACAACATGTGAGAATCACCCTCAGGAAGATGCCATGAGAAGCAGAGACGGTGTTCACCACCTGTTGCCTTCACAATCTTTTCAAAGTGAATCCAGTATGCAAGGAGATGAAACATTCCTTAGGGTGAAGAGAGCGGGATTTCTCTTGCAGTCATGGTGCTAACTCAGTGTGATTCTGGATAAATCCTTTCTCCTCATATATATTCATTTTCAGGAGCCATTGAATCAGCCATTGAATAATATTTGCTTCTGTTATTGTGTGTTGTTAATGACTGCAAAATGCTTTGCAGTCTATTGGCGAAAGCCACCACATTTATTGAATACACTGTGCTGCATAAAACACTGGGTATATTTGAGAGGGGTAGATGAAAAAGGGCTGATTGTCTGGGTTAAAAGTTTTCACAGATTTCTGTGGGCTCTGGATCAGGTAGCCAGTGTGAAGAGAGCCATGGGAGAGAAAGTCTTATTCAAGGTGGTCTGCTTGTTTTTGAACAAGGAACCATGCTGGTGCACTTGTAATTGATTGCCCTTTTTCCTTTAACTTGGAAAAAGGAAGATGAGGAAAACATTTCTGGTATCCCATTCATGTGCATCCAATTTTGGAACAGAACATGGAAACTCTCAGCAACATGGCTGTCTGAATGTCTCTGTCTGCAAATGATGATCCACTTATGAACACAGTCATGAAGATGGAAAGAACACTCTATACTGCAGCCCTGCTCAGCAAATCCTCTCACAAATAGACCCTCCAGCTACTCAGAGTCATGTTGCCTGGTTTATTTCAAGGGTCAGTGCCCATGTGAGGAATGTGACATCTTGGGCCACTTATGTAACTGCCTAATCATGTAACAGGTGAGGAGGGAGTCCATGTACAGTGAAAATAAATCCCCCTGCCATTTTCCCCTGCATTGTCAAGCTGATTATAATGAAGAAAATATACAAAGCTAAAGCCAGAGAATCAAGGCTTGGAGCCTATTCAGAGATTCAGAGAGGAGAGCTGGTGTTTGATTCCATGTCTTGTGGCATGGTCCCCAGAGCTGTGGTCTGCATGTGAATCTTTATTTGGTCTCTGTTCAAATTATGGTGCCTGAGCTTCTGATCTGTGAGCAATGTATTTATTATAGGAGAGGCTGTGTTGATCTGGTGCTTCCCAAGGGAAGAGCTGTCTGCCTTCAATGTCTCTACCACAGACTTCTCCTGAGCTAGCAGCCTGTTAAACACTGACCTGACTGTAGACTGGGAAAATGTGCCCTGACTGTGCTTAGTCCCTGGTGAGTGTGCACATCAGCTGATAGTCTGTAGTTTTTCTCCTTCAGTGAACCTGTGTTAAAATAGAGCTCATGCATCTAGTTCCAATCATCAAAAAAAGAACATTTATAATTGTTCAAGACCAACAATTTACTAAGTTTGTGCACAGCATAAATGCTGATAGATGTATTAGATCTTTTGCAAGTTTCACTCTATTTACGCACAGTATACTGTTATATCTAGTACACTCAACCTGAAGTTTAAAAAAGAAAGACATTTCTCCAGGTTTACTAGGACTTCACTATAGTTATCATTAATATGAGTATTGAATAACTAGTTGCACTTCCTTGGGAGAAATATGTATGTGTGGCAATAGGCACTGCTTGAGCCCAGATGAATGTGTTTTAGCAAAGTTTCGTAAGCTGTTTCTTTTTCTTTGATGTGTGTTTTTTCTGACAAGCACACAGTTAAAGGAAGTGTTGTGCATATTTTATGTTACCTAATAAATATTTTACCAGCCTTATTAACCAGGTTAGAGGGAAAGAAGAGAAAATTAATAGTTTATGTTAAGATTATGTTGGAAGGCATATAACTGTTACAGCTAATATATTTGCCACGTTTCTCAGTTGGCAACCACATTGTTTCCTATCTGCACAGCACTTCACCACTATGCTGGGCCATTTCCTTCTGTCTGTGCCCATAATATTTATCATTATTGTGTTCATTAAATCAGCATCTTTTGACATATTTTCGTATTGGATTTCATTATTGGGTTCTCCCTGTGCAATGAGTGTCTCATTTATTGTCTACCTGGGTGTTATTTATCTATTAGAGAAAGACAGACAAAGGCTGAAAGAAGCAGTGATGCTCTGATGCTGAAGTCAGAGGGAACAGGAGGTCTTGCCCTCTGTATGTATCTGTGAATGCATCATCCCACTAGCTCTCTAAGTCAAGAAAGGGCTCATCTTATGCTCCATGCATGTGTCACAATCATGGCAACTTCAATTATCAGCTTCATATTCTGGCCCCGGGTGGACACAGATCTAAAGCCTGCTGGATTCCTTAAGAGTTGATTTGTCAAGCTGGGATAGTGTTTATTATCCAGGAAAGAAACAGAAGAGCATGTCAGAAGCATGTAGATATGGAGGAGGAATGTCTCCCAGCTAGTCACATGCAGGGAGTACACACAAGGACCAAGGCAGAGAGAGAGAGAAAAGTGTTTTTGACATCCTTAGGAGATCCAGGGGTAGATGTTCTTCATGTAACACTTACTGAACACATCCATGGAAGTACAGAAATATCAGGAGACATACCCCACTGAGAATCAGTGACAAACAAAGGGTTGTGAAGATTTTCTCTTGTTCTGTCCTGCTTGAAACAGCCCAAGTATAGGCCTTCACCGCTCAAGCAGTCAAAACACCCAAGCTATTTGCAGAAGCTATCCATATCTTTACTGCCAAGCAACTGAGATTCTAGTTTTTTGCTTCCTTTAGTCTGTTCTTAACCCACATTTACTGGAAACACAGTGGTGAGAGAGTGGAAACAATTTAACAGGATTTACAAAGAAGGAAATGATGCTATACTAAACCTGACCCACGATAAACCCACTAAGCCCTGTGGAAAGCCTTAGTTATGGTTCTGGGACTTTAGATTTGGTATTGAAAAATATGCCAAGAATAGCTCAAAAACGAGGCAATTTCTGCCTTACTGAGGATTTTCCATTGAGAATTCCTGTGCAAGATCTGCCAGTGTCTAATATGCTTAGCCTGCTGTATGAAAGCTGTCTGGAGCACCACTCTCTGTACTGTGCTCTTCATTTTCTTACTTCTGGACTCAGTCCAGTGTCCCTGATGTCCCTTCATTGATTGAAACTTGCACTGGATTAAGCCCAGCAGTTGCCTAAGCATATTAATTTCATGGTTGTTTGTGGTTATGTTTTGGAGATTATAAGGGTACTGACTGTTATAAATATCTTTATAGTTTGGCCTTATAAAAATGCAGTGCCTTTAACATGTTCTCATGCCTTTATTATTGTCATTATCAAGTTACCCCTTTTAAATCACTGTGGTTTAAAAGTAGAAAAACCTCCTTAGAAAAACATAGCTGCCTCCTCCATAGAAGAGTATAATTTAATGAGAAATCATTAGCTGTGGAGCGCTATGACTTGGTTTGTGGGCATTTAGCCTAATCCACTAGCCAGTGCCAGCACAAGGGTCTTAGGTCACAGTACTCCCCACTCAGAAGTTTCTCTAAGCTCTGTGGGAAGCTGTGCTAACCAGAACAGTGACTATGCCCCTGTGTCACTAGCTATCTATGGAGGCAAGTTTTGAGAACAGAGAGCTAAAAGGGGTTCACATTTTCTTGGCTACCGTATCAAACAGCTTTATGTCAACATCTTCAAGTTACATCTAGCCTTGACCTTCAGCATCTGACTTGGGATTTTCCAGACTGTTGTTCTTTAAATGAACAGCATCAAGAGCTTAGAGCCCAGAATCTGGTCTGTTTTGTTTGGACTACTATAGGAAATGCACATACAATCGTACTGTGTGTTAAAAGAGCCACAAAGTCCAAGTGCCCAGTTAAGTGTCTTGGCACATCCCTTCAAACTCCACCAAGCAGCTGTTTCAGTCAGACATACCTGATTTCTGTATGTGTATGAACTTTCCGTGGAAATTCAGACTAATTTCTTCAGCTGGACACAAACTCAGATGTTTAGTTGCTGTTGGCTCCAACATTAAAACCCAAGAAGATTCTCAGGCATCTTCACCTGTAGGACTCGATTTTACAGGTGTTCCCAGGGCTAGTGGTCTGGTTCAGATTGTAAACCAGACAGCAGTGGTTAGTGTTAAGAATCAGTGTCCAGCCTTCCACTGCCTGATTTACTAAGAATTTGCCTTCCAGCTTTCCACTTCCAGCCTGCATTGCTCAGTTTGTTGAAGCCCTTCTCCTCCACATGAAAAACTTGATCTTTGTTAAAGCAAATTGCTTTTTACTGTTGAAAATGTGGATTGTCAAGCTCCTTTCTCTGTCTTTGTGGTCTTAGTGCTGCTGTAAATCTGGTCACTGGTGATATGTCTGGCAGCTCCCTAGACCAGTGTCTATAAAGCATTTTAATCCAAGTCACATTTTGATCCTTCAAGAACATTTTTCCTCCTTGCAGCATTGGAGGGGCGCAGTGGTAGCTGGGGAAGTTGTCCTTTTACCGTGGGTGTTGGCTGCAGTACTTTAGCAGTCAGTATTCCAGGGATGAAAAGTGCAGCCCTTGTAATTTAGGGGCAGCAGAGTAGCTCCACCCCTCTGTCCTGAAAGCTTGTAGCCTTTCTAGAAAATTTGTAACTAGAAGGACTGAAAAAGGTGGTGCTTGCCTAGATCACCAGTGCAGTTTATCTTTTCAGCAAGTGTCCAGAAGACTGCAGGCAGCCAAATCCTTTTCACAACTGGCTCATTGACACCATCTGCATGTGGTACCTGAACTGGCAGCAAGTCATGGTGAGTGTGCTAGCCACATGAATTGAAATGTGCTTTCACTCTAAGAAGACAAATCTAACTTGGATGGGTAAGAAATGGTCGCCTGAACAGGGAACTTAGTGCTGTTTGGTACATTGTGGTGGCTGTGCTAATTGGGAAGCTGCCATGCTGCTGGGTTGGTTCTGGAGGGACCTGTGAGACCCCTGAGCAACCAGGCAAGATGCCCTTGGTATCAGCCCTCTGGGCAAGCACAAAATGCCAGAATGTGGAGCCAGCATGCTCATACAGAGATTCATATGATCTGTCATATTTAGAGAGGTCTCCCAGCCTTCTCCTCATCATAATATCTTAGTCTCACTGTTGTCATTGCATTTAATTGTGCATGATGCCAGTGATGATTTCTATCCCTGACTCATGGAAAAAGAGGTGAGATTCAGAGAGACAGTGGGCATGTTTCATATGTCCAAATTGCACATGAAACTGAGCTATCCTGGAATCAGGCAATCTGTGTTAGCTGAAGTAGCTGCTTGGATTAATTAGTAGCCTGGGCACAATGAAAGTATTGTTTTGAAAATATGTGTTAGTAGCTCTGTGTGTGGTTTTTGAAAATATCATTCTGCTTAAAGTTTATAGAATGACCTTCAGTCCTATTCTGCAATGTGTCATGAAAGCATAAGTGACATAAGTGACCCTGCTTTCCTCACATGAAAGGTGGTTGGAGAAGCAAGAGCCTCTCAAGTTCCTGGCTAGCACTTTAACCACTGGGCATTCTTTCCATAAAGACTCTTCATAGGGTTTCTGCTCATGGTGACTTATAAGAGATTTTTTTTGTGGGGCTAATTGCATCTCAGTCCTGCTGTGGATGCTTATTCCCCAGATCCCCTTATTTTGTCTCTTTCTTAGACCCATTCTTTGCCTTCTTTCTTTTTTGCTGTGAAACATTCTCTGGCATGACTCAGATTTTTTTTTTTTTCCTTGCACAGCATTCAAGATGCAAATTGCAGATTGAACAGCTTGTTGGAGCATGATGCTCTAAACAGAATGATGGATTTGTTCCCTCAGTTGAAGAACTAAGCAAGAATCAGTTAAAGGTCTCTACCAGGTGAACCCTGGTAGATGACATGGATGATTCTGCACTGTACTTTCTGCCCAGCAGCTCCCTAAGGAAAAGGTGGTTGTAATTATTTTTTAAAATTATCTTCAGGTTTATTATCCTGTGCCCACACGTGCAGTCTTTAGTTTTTAAGATTTCAGACAATTAACTGCTTCTCTAGCAAAGCCTTATGATGAATATTCCCTCTTCATTTGTTTTTAATTGGAGTGTTCCTACATCATCAGTTTGCTCATACATCATTAAAAAAACCCATCAGCTCCCTTCCTACTGTCAGGTTGGCTGCACACGAGTTTAGAGTATATACATCATCTGTCCTTCTCCCTGTGAGGGCTTTTTCTATTTCAGACTGGCTCTGGCTTTCAAATAAATGGCTGAATGGGGAACCATGGCCACTGCACTAAGCTGTTGCTTATAATGAGGCAGATGTCACCTTCTTATCCTCTCCAATCCTATATCAATCTCAACTTCTAAGATTTTTTTTCACTGTCCATGCAGAAATCAAGAAAACACAGTATCACATGAGGGGTGGGGTGAAGAACACTGGGGGTTTGTCTGCACCATGGAGAAACACCTATCAACACCCAGGTAAATGCTGAGCAAGCCAGCTGGGATACAGAAATGTACCTGATCATGGTGGAATGGGCTAATTTCTTCTCCTCTAAAAGAGTGTCAAACAGTATTAGGCTTTCTCTTGGGAAGATCTAGGTCTCAGCAGAAATGGAGAGGAGATCAAGAGTAGAAAATAGTCTGTTTTCTGATGACAGCTTTCTCTGAAGCACTAGGTGGTTTTTGTAGTTTTTAATAAAGTTAGCAGGAGAATTGTGATCAAGTCCTTGGTGCTATGCTCTGGCCAACTTGCATTAGACTACTCTTACAAGTTCATTTCAAGATGCTCCAGTGTGCCAGCACCACACTGCAGTCTGCTCTCTGTTATGGCTAAGACCCTTGTTGTCAAAAGGAGACAAAGGAAAGTTCCAGCGCGGGAATTCAGGTAGGCCTTGCATGGTTCATCATTTTTAGCCAAGGTGTTTGGCTCTGTGGATGCATTTCTATTTTGATATTTACTTCTGCTCATCCCACACTGCATTATTGCCCTCTTTGTTTATTTGGTATGGTATTCCAGGCATCAGACTGAAGGCCAAATCAATTTTTTGATAGATCAGGCACGAGAATAATACCTATCAGTCTGTTGCTCTTTCTTTCTTTTTGTTTGATCAAAAGGCTTAATTCATTAATACATTCATGCTGTAAACTTTCAGCTCACAGAAGTGCAACAACAGCTAATTATCTTTCCAGATATTCACACAACACATTATGGAAATATGTTATTAACTTTATTGAATATGTAGATAGAATTTGAGTGTTGTGGTACAAGTGAAGGTATCTGACTTGCAGAGTTGTTTAAATCTAACTCAAACAATGAGCTCAACAGGCAGATCAAGCGCACACATATACTGTTTAAGTAGGCTGATTTCCTTCTATGAAAAGGTCACATGCAGGGTGGGTGAAGGGGAGGTGGTAGGTGTATTTTTCTGGATTTTAATAAGGCTTTTGCTACTGCCTTCCATGACATCCTTTTGGGTAAGATGCCCATCTTTATGGTGCAGTGGGTGGTGAACTGGCTGAAGGGCAGAGCTCAAGGGGTTGTAGTAGGGCAACATCTGGCTGGAGACCAGGCACCAGCAGTGCTCCCTGAGTTCAGTCCTAGGGTAAGTGCTGTTCAATTTATTTATCAGTGGTCTGGATGCAGGAGTTAAATGTACAATTAGCAAGTTCACTAACAATACCAAACTGGGAGGTGTTGTTCACTCTCTTAAGGGACAAGAGACTTCTAGATAGACTAGAGCATTGGACTGTGATTAATAGGATGAAATTTAGGAAGTTGAAATACTGGATTCTGCACCTGGGATGGAGTAACACCAGACATGAGTATAAATTAGGAGATTTCACTGTTGATGCTAGTGCTTTTATGCTAATAATATTTAGTCTTTTTAGTGTTTAGTATGGTGTAGGGGGAAAGAGGGTGAAAAGGACATCTTGGGGGGCCTGACAGGAGCCTGGTAAAACTCATTCCATTGGGGTTGAGCAGAGTACAGAGGCTGGATGGAATAGTGGCAGTGACATACCTAAGCCCTGAGCAAGCAGTGTTACCATGTCCTCAGTTCACACCAAGCAGGAGGTGTTCCCCTATTGCTGAGAAATTCACTTCATTTGTACCAGACTAGGGACCAGGGTCTGGTTTGGTTTAACAGGGAAAAGTAATGACCTGAAACCATGATATGCATTTCTTGCTGATGATCCTGGGACTGTGCTGTATCTGTAAGTAATAGGTGCGGAGCACCAAAGCACCCTCAGTCACCATTCAAAATTACAGTAATTTCACACTGATAAGTTGCACCTATTTCACTGAAGAATCGAGCCGATCACGGAAGTGTGGCTAATCACCAGGTGTGGCTTATTTATGGGCAAATTCTGGTGAAATGCTAACCTAGAAGTGCGAGCCGGGTGGGCGGGGAGCTGCCGCAGAGCCACTGCCAGGTGGACAGCAAGCCAGAGCCACTGGTGAACGGGTGGCAAGACACTGCTGGTTTCATGCTGTGAGTGGACGGTGGGCTGGAGCCGGCTTCGCACGGTGAGTGGGAGGCAGGCCACCACTTTTGAGCAACGTGGGGAGCCACCACCGCTGCCAAGCAGGCAGGGAGCTGTGGCAGCCAGCACCGGGGGCAGGAGTGCCATGGCCTGCAGCACGGGGAGGACACCTGGGGCTGCGTTTAAAGGCTTCGCCAGTCTGTGAAAACTGTTTGCAAATTGAGCACCTGACAGCAAACCCCGCAATTGCGCGATTCTGTTACTAACTCGTTACTTTGTTGCACATGGATCCTCGCTTGTTTTTTTTTTAAAAAGTGCAGCTTATCACCTGCTACGGCTTATTTATGGACAAATTCCGTGGTCTTCCTGGCTACCCGGAAGTGTGGCTTATAACCAGGTGCGGCTTATGAGTGTGAAATTACTGTAATGTCATGAAGATCTATGTATTTACTGTGCCTGCCAAACAGCACTTAGTTAGAGTCTTTTTCCTCTTGTCTGCATTGTTAAATAATGCAGAAAGTAGCTGCAAATTATGGCTCAGGTTATAGAGCTGTGAGTGCAATGTTTGCTGTGCTGCAATGTTAAGTGAAGAGTCTGTGATGTGTTTGCTGTAGTTCCCATCTGCAGCAAAGGGAGATGTCAGAGGCACCTGGAAACCCGGTAATGTTGAACCAGCCAAAAGGCAAACTGCAAGTTTTGATGCTAAAAAAGGTTCAGGTTTCATATTTCTAAGCAGTACAGAAGGATGTTCACATCAGTCTTGTTTCATCTAATTCTCTATCTGAATTGCAATTTAATATATTGGAGCATGTATATTTTCCAACCTAGTGCAGCACATTCAGCAAATAAAATCCCTGGTGAAAGATCCTTCTTGATGATGCTACAGTTCAGTGTAACAGCTGTAAGCCGGTTGCAATTCAATAACAATTTCATAGTGATTTTAAATTACTTTTATGGTCATAAGTCAGTTTCTAGAAGAGAAGTGGCGGCAGCTAAGAGTTACTTATAAGATAAGTAACTATCTTACAAGATAAGAGTTACTTATGCCCTTTGTTGCTTGCCTCAGAAATGCAGCTATTGTTGAATAAGCCACAGACACTAAGCAGTTCTCCTAGATCCCAAGAAGGTCTTCTAGGATCCAGGGGAAGGCAGAAATATGTGACAGAAAAGTGCTTTGTTATATAGATAAGACTTTATTCAAGGCCACCTCAAATTCTCCATCAATGTCAAATTCACTCTGAATAAGTAAAATGCAGATAAATGAAGGAGGAATTATTGTTGCATCTTTTTTTCCATGTAAGATCATGGTCTGAATTTATTTATTTTAGCAGGATCTTCTTTTGTGATGAATATATCCATTTCCAAATCAAAGCTTGTTCACTTCAACAGGGGTCTGAACTCAAGCCAGAGTCTTAAGTAATTTCAACCTTTAAAGTAGTTTGAACAATATGTTTATATTAACTGAAGCAAAACCTTATATGCAGCCTTACACAACCATGGAAAACTAGAATTTCAGTTCAGAGGCCACAGGTTATGCCAAAGGCCCATTTTTATTAGTTTGTTGAGAATTTATTTGCTTTTGTTCTTTTCCTACTGCTTTCTTAATCTGTGATCGACCTCCTCCTTCCACTTATACTTCACTGTTTGCTTATTCCTTCAATTCTCATCTCTCCATTTTCTTTGGTCAAGGGTTAAGAGCTCCAAACACAGATTAAAAGAATTGTATCAACATTATCTGTTGGTTCTGCTTCAACTGGCAACTCCTCTGCTTTTCAAGGATGGTATTTGATGTACTGTGCTGGCTTTTTTCTTTTCAAAGTTATTTGGGGAGCTTTCTCCAAATTCTTTGCTAGTATTAAATTATCCTAGTCATCTCATCTCCTAAGATAGAGGAGCATGCATTTATTTTAAGAAATTACATAATGGCATGTTCTTCAGGTGGCTTCATGTCTCTTTCACTATTTTCACTCTGGTTCTTGTAATTCCCCTCATTTGTCTCTGAGATCTCTTCTGCACTTGTATCTTCTGTGTTCTCAGTGTTTTGGGATGATCCCTTTGGGATCAGGTTCTGCGGTGTGGTGATTTGTTCGGGCAAGACCTGGAGAGTTTGACCCTGCAGGTAAACTAAAACTCACATTCTACAAAAATGTGGCTGTGACTTTTTTTTTTTTTTTTTTTTTTCATACTGGGATTTATTCTTTGACAAGGCTTTAATGCTAAGCTCAGCAAAACCTCTTTTACTCTTCTTAAATTATTTAAAGATAGCCTAAGGCAAAGTGAGTCGTGGTCTGCATGAGATTAAGTTGGATTTTTCAAGTAGGATAGAAGGGAATACACTGTTTCAATTGGAAGTGATCTACTGTGACCATCCAGTTGAACAGCCTGATCAATTCTAGGCTTTTATGTTATAAGAAAGTACGTACAGAGTATGTGCTGCCTAGGCCATTCACATGTAAATTGGCACACTCTTTGATTGATTTTCTCTTACTTGATGTCCCGTTTATCCAGTATTCCTTGCAGAGACATACCAACTGAGATCCTGAGAAGTATTTAGATGCATTACTTGCTTAAGGCTGAACTTCATTGATTTTGGCCAAGGTTCACAAGCTGGTAAGACTGAAATCAATGTTGTTCAGGTATGGAGCTCAGAAAGACAAAGACAAGCCTGTTGGCTCTGATCCACAGGCACTTGTTTTAGTCTTTTATTTTCAGCATGTGGGCAGCTCTGTGCCTTTTCTAATCTTCTCAAAGTGTAGGTCCAGATTACTATTCAAGGCATCAACTGAACACATACCAGAACCCTGAAATGTGAGAAATAAAGTGGCAGTCCCCTGTATGACTACTCTGTCTTGAAAAGTAAATCTAAGCACAAGCACTATTTTATGTTTGATAATGTGTTATTAGCAGAACTTGTCCTGCCTACGATTCAAACCAACAACTGTGGCACAAAGTGTCACTATTAGTGATGTTCACGCTCTCTGATTGCAAACAGTACTTAGCCTTAAAGTAGCCTTAAAGACACAGGCCAGTACAGTAGCCTGTTGCTAATGCAATAAACATGGACTTGAAATCAAGTCTTAAAATAGAAAAATTTCAGTGGCTGTGAGTTACAGCTCAAGTCTAAGTAAGTTTTCCAAAGAGCTAGCTGGTCTTCTGTCAGATCTGGTTTCCCTTCAGCTTTGTTGGCATCTTTCTGCTTAGGTAATGCCATGACCCTCTGCCAGGTTTATCTCGTATTACAAAGTCCTTAATACTGTGCTGGAAGAGGTTGAAAGTCTGTCTTGATCTTACAGGAAAGAAGCCTTATTTCAACGTGGCTACCGGTTTGCTATTTCTTTTTTCATCAGTGCTGTGTTGCTGAGGGGTTTTTATCATGAGTTTCATAGTATTTGATGTCCTGTAAAACAGAACCTAAAATATATAAAAAAGTGCTGATGTCCCAGCTCTCATTTTCAAGTGATTAAACAAGAATCTCAGCCTTCACTTAAGAAACACATTTCAAGGCTCAGCATGGTTTTCTCTCAGATGTTTTCATTCAATCTGTACTGTTGTTATTTATTAAATAAATAAAACTTAATTTCCTGATGTCTTGTTTATTAAAGGCTAATGGTTTATTTAAAATGTTAGGCTATGTGTTTACTCTCAGGTCAGGGATGACTTTTACTCCATACAGCAAAAGTGCAGGTGTGGTGCTTCTGTGCCGTGGAATACATGAGAATGAAGAAGTGCAAGTGGGCTCCCTACACGGGCCATCTGTGCTGGGCTGCACTTGGTCTGACTGGGCACAACTATTCATTTCCCTGCAATGGCATCTGGTTTGTGCCAGAAGGAGTGAAAAATGGCTTAGGTTTGGTAAGGTGTCCTAAGCAGGTTGAAAGGCTCGCTTTCTCAGAATGGCTTTAGAAAAGTTAAAGCAAACTTGATAATGTTTTGAAGCTGGCAAACACTTGTGAGACAGGCTCATCATCTCACTGTGTGCTAAGGAATTTGGGCTGGAATCTTAACAGCTTTGGAGCAGTGTTTTCACATATAGAAGGCTTACCTCAACATTAGAAGTGGATACTGCAACTTAGATAAAACCTTAGATTAAGGGCCAAGTTCAGTTCCTAGTTTTGCTAACTGACTGTCCTAGGACTTCACAGGAACCACTCTTTCTCAGCTGTTGTTCTGCTTTTTTGGGTTTTTTTTGGTCCACATCCCATTTCTGCCTTCCCCTAAGATACGTTCTGTTTTCCACCCACACCTTTCCTCATCTGAGAATTACTTAAGTTTCTGAAGAGGAGTCCTGTGAAATGTATCCTACACAGATGCACTGCTAGGGTGGAGCTGGGAATAGAGCATGGGTGGAAACAAGGGACTGGGACAGGGATGAGGGAGAACAGAGGCATGAGCCAGCAATGTGCCCAGGTGGCTAAAAAGACCAATGGCATCCTGGCCTGTATAAAAAATACTGTGTCAAGCAGGACTAGGGAAAAGACTGTCCCTCAGTACTTGGCACTGGTGAAGTTGCACTTCAGATTCTGTGCCCCTCACAAGAAGAAAGATGTAGAGGTCCTAGAGTCAGTCCAGAGAAGGGCAATGGAGCTGGTGAAGGGTCTGGAACACAAGCCCTGTGAGGAGCAGCTGAGAGAATTGGAGTTGTTCAGCCTGGGAGAAGAGGAGGCACAAGGGTGACCTTATCACTTTATGCAACTGCCTGAAAGTGTAGCAAGATGAGGGTCAGGTTCTTCTCCCTCACAACCAATGACAAGGATGGGAGGAGATGTCCTTGAGCTGTGCCAAGGGAAGTTTAGGCTGGATACCAGCAAGATGTTTTTCACTGAAAGAGTGATTAGGCACTGGAATGGGCTTCCCAGTGAGATGGTGGACACATCATTCCTGGACATGTTCATTAAACGACTGGACAGGGCAATTAGTGCTATGGTGTTGTTCTCATGATGGCATTCCTTTACATGTTGGACTCAATAATCTTGGAGGTCTTTTCCAACCTTAATGATTCTATGATGTGGGAAAATATGGCACTGCAACTCCAGGACAAGAGACCAGAACTGCTGTTTTCTGTGACTCTGTAAATTTAAACCAGCTTAAGGTGATATTGCACTATTCCCTCAGAGGCCTTCATAAGCCCAGGTTGTGCATACAGAATGAGGAGCAGCCTAAGTAGTCAGGATAAAGTTATGTGGGAGATGGATTTCCATCTAGAGCAGGTGTTCTCAGGGATAATCCTCCTATGCCTAATTTCAGTGCACAGCCTTTTCCATTGATTCCCTGGCATGAGTGCCTTCTCTTCTGATGCTCTACTGTTTGGAGCTCATTTGGCTTCCTTTGCCTATCAGTGTCAGTGAACAAGCTTCTCCAGCTTATCAAATTCTCGCTCACTGTTACCTACACATCTCATCAACTGGCTCTCACAGAACTCCCTAATCACCTTCATGCTCTCTGAGAGTGACAGAGGGCTTGTTTGTGTGTAAATTAAAAAGCTGGTGTGAGTAAAATTAATAAAGAATAAGACTACAGCAAAGCAAAACCTATCATTCCTTTATTGGACAAGAGGGTATGCTTGTAAACATGCTAAAAATGCTTGGAATATGGAAACTCACTGGCAGACACCTCTGTTTCATATAAAGCCTTGCAGCCTTAAATTGGACATGGAGTCATCATGGCCCTTGAGCTAGCACCACCAAAGCCACTGCTAAATTCACCATTGAATTCATCAACTAAGGAATTGAGCCCTAAATTCTGGCTTTTTCAAGGGTGAAGATCCTACCTCAGATCTTCCTGAAACAGATCAATATTCTTTCCTATTGGACTGCAGCTGCACAAGTGCTGTGCAGTGTTGAAACATGGTCAGTTTATACTTTATAGGCAATAGGATCTGCAAATTGGAGGAGCCTAAGTCACTAACTTTGTCTAGTCTAAGCTAAGAATGTATTACCAAGAGAACACGGATGTTGTACAGGCACCCATAGTGGAAACAAAATCCACCTGAAAATCAGACTTCTGAAGAATGTGATATACATATTTACTGAGAATGAGTGGCCTCACCTACTCTTGGGTTTGCCCAGAGCAGAGTTCTTGGTTAGTTTTGTCATTAGAGATATTTAAGACAATATAAAAGAGACTCTCAGTAAAGCTGGGTTAGACTTCTGTTTTTATTGGTGGATCTACTCTTCTTTTTATTAGATATTGATGTCTTCCTGTTGTAAATACCTGGAATTCTCCTGTGTGGGCAGACCTTTGTTGCAGTGGAGTTATGCTGACGGCTGTAACAGGTGATGCCAGATCAGACTCCTCCCAGTAATGTTTTCTGCACACTTCCAGCTCTGAGAAGCTGGTAGGGGTCACTGGATTGGTTCCAAGTACAAAGCAGAAGACAGTAAAGTCTAATGTTGAGAAGTGTATAGTATGTTTCCACCTCATTCGGAGTGGCTGTGCTGGGAAGCCATTTATATAAAGCTGCTATGTGAAAGGAAGTTGTATGTGTTTGAATGGCTAAATGTATATATAAGAAAGGTAACTGTGCATATGCCATAGATTTGTGTATCATAAACACATATGTCATAAGCAAATTTAATTGGGGGCTACAACTGTCAGTGCAGTTTGAAGGAATCCTCTGAATTCAGTGTTGCAAGCATGTGGGCTGGCAATTTATGTATGAGCTCGAGGGAAAGAATTATGTCTTCAGCAGACAGCTGATGAGTGTTGGTACCTTTTGGTGAGCCTAAGTGACCTTCTCCTGTAATCAGTAATCCTCATCCCACCCTATCTGTCCCCAAGCTTTCCAAGTGAAGTACACTCAATCTTTTTAAACATTTTGAAATGGGCAGTCATAGTCTGTCATCCTGCAGACAATAAATTTCCACTGACGATCCCTGCATGAAAGAGAGACAAGAGAGAGGTATTAGTGAGCCAGAACTGCAGAAGATGTTTTACAAGTAAGAACTTGTAAGTAACTTTATACTGGGTATTAAAACAACAAAAACATCTGTCTGCCATTAACTGACTTTCATCTGAGTGCTCTGTGTTTTTAAGAGCCAAAAGGACATTAAATAAGTGTGATAGTTACAATTCCCTCACATTTCTTTACAAGAGAAGAAAATCAACTCTCTGAATTAGTAGCCTCTGAGTATCCTTCAGAAAACAATGAATCCTGATGGTGATCCGTTCAGAATTGACTTTTAATCCGTCACCAAGAAGAGAAGGATGATTCTATCAAAAGTTATTGCCATGTCATATATTGTTCAGTAATGTGTAAAAAGTGAAAAGTACTTGGATGATTTGCAGGCTGTGTCTGAGGGGAGTTATCCATACAGCAAATTAAACTTTTTTTTAATGTCTTTCACTACTAGGCCTTACAGTTAAAGTCCTTTAATAAAGATCTGAAGGAATCAACAGTGAGACAAATGAAATTCACTTCTTATCCTTGATCTAATCACATGTAAGGAAGAGTAACATTTATGAATGTAAGGAGAATTTATGCTCTTCACATTTTGTGAGTGGTATTCTCTCTCAAGAGAGCGATAGGAAACCTAACAATTGTTAATAGGAAGCCTGACTGGAGCAGTGGGATTCAACAGTGGAGACCAGTGATTTAGTGTTCAATACCCGCAACAGGCTACACATTTAACTTCCACCTTAGCTTATTTTGCATTAAATTTTCCTTTGACAAATAGGAGTGAGTCCAGAGGATCAAATATTGTCCTGCTGTGAAGGGAATATTGAATTTAGGCTGCTTGACACTGGCTAACCTGAATTTACATCCAAACTACAGTCCTTGCAGATGGCAGCTGTCATTTCTATTGATAAAGAGTAGTCTTCCGAGAGGTTTCTGAAAGCTTGAATTCTGCTAATAGTGATGTCCTAAAGCTGAGGCATGGGGTGGGTAATGCTGCTGGGGTCATTTAAGAGCCCTGCACCTAACTGCTGCCAAACTGCTGCTTCTTGGGAATGTGCTGAGACCCCTGAACCCAGATTTTGGTATTAACTGTGCTTACCTGGTGTCATTGACTGGGTGACTCTGTCCTGGAATAAGACTAATTTGACTCTTAAGCCCTGTAGGTATACATTTTGTACCTACCCTGTAGGTATAAAGTGTTTCATTGCAGCTTTTGTTAGCTGGTGTTTCTTAATTGGAAATTTACTGTGCTACTAAGTTACAGGTTTATCCAGAGTGTCATTTGGAACTGGGTCTGTGTCATGCTCATCAGCAAATATGATGTAACAGTTATATAGTGCTTGGCTTTGGTTTTCTTTAGATCTTTCCTAGATTTTTTAAATTGTAATTTCCTCATAAAACTGTTGCCAAAGGTTAATGAAATGCAAGATTCATTTTTTGTTTTATTTTAAGAATTCCTAATTTGGTCTGTGTGCATGCTCTTCAAAGACAGCTATTACTCTTTTGGTCACTAAGTTACCAAGAGAGATAAGAAATAAAGAGGACCCCTCTGTGGAAAACAGGATTATATTCGGCAAAGTTAAAGTCTGCTAACTTAGCACTCGTCAGAGAGACCTTTAGCTCAAAATCTTAGATGAAGTAGTTTTTGTAAAATAGGACATTGTGAAATTAAAAGTCAAGCTCTTTAAAAGAAATGAATTTTAGTCACCTGAATTAATAACATGCTTTAAAATACCAGAACAGAATTATTTCTGAAGCTGTCATTTCAGCTTGGACTTGCAGGTATTAGCACATATGCACATGGTTGACATGAAATATTACCTTTTTTCCCCCTGTTACTTGTGTTTGAACTCAAGCACATATGCCCAGCTTCTCAAGATGCAGGCAATTACTTTGTACTATTGCTGCTGCATGCTTAATTCAGTAGTTATCAACCTGTTCCAATTTGTAGATCCCTTACAAGTTTACCAATGGGGATGCAGATGCCACCAGGAATTGCCTTATGAGGCATACTTTCAAATACATCTGAACTTGCCTTTGCAGATCCTTAACACTAGTTTGTAGGTGTCATCCCCTCCCAGTTGCTAAATTCATGCATTTTCCTTGGCTTTAGGAATCAATATTGAACTGTCACTTTTGCTTTCCAGCTGTCATGTGCTGTCAGATTTGAATTTTTGATGTATATAGAAATTTCTTTTATCTCAAAATATTGTTGAATAATCTGTTTCCAATTCAGTTTAAAAATTCTGTGAATTCCTATTCATACTGAGCTTGACAAAATCCTCTTTCATTGGTCATATGAAACTTATTAGGGACCTTAAATACCCGATAATTTAGCTCAGCTGAGCTTGGTGGATGTCCAGCTTCTCTGGGCATTTCAAACATGCTTTACTTTTGGGGTATGTGGCTGTTGATTTATTTTTCAATTATGATGTTTGAGCAGTTAAGAAATAACAGGCTATCCAGACACAAATAAATGCAGCAGAGAACAGTATTGTAAAAGAAATGAGCTTATGACAATCTGCATGTGCAATTTTTATACTACCCAGCGAAGGACAAGCTGCTTAACAAGAGCAACTGGTATCTTGGCCTCCCTGTCCAAGATGCTTGCTGCAGCTTGGGTTGTGAGTGTTCCAGTGGTGCTCTCTGGGTTCAAGAGACTGATCCAACCAGATGACAGCCACGTAACAGTGCTCCACCAGAAAGCCATACCATTGTCGCTTGGCATGTTTCAGAGATCAGGCTGAAGGTATTATGTTGTTTGGTTTGTGGATTTAATTTTGGAAGCTGTTTTGCGAAGGGTTTGCAATGTGCATGAGTATGTGGGCAGTTTCAGTTGTTTACAACCTGTTTCACATAGCCCATGTCCTTCTCTGAAATTTGACTGTATCAGCCTGTCTAACAGAAGATACTGCCCTTTCCTGCAAGTGTTCCCTTTTTTATGTCCTTAGGTCATCCTGTCTGCATCAATGTTATCACCACACTCCTGAATCGGCTCCCAGAGGCACTTCAGGCCTTTTCTAATTCTTTCCAGCTGCTTTTACCTTGCTTTATAAACTGTTGTATTTTTCTTTTGACTTATTTAAAATGAAACTGGAAAATGTAAATAGTAACCACTTCTGAAGTCTTTTCACCACAAATGAGCAGTTAAAACCTTTGATGATCAAAAATAACTCATTCGTTCCTGATACACAGGCATGGAAACTCAGAGAAAGTGATTACAGAAGTGTTGGTGGGGATAACATCATTCTAAACTTTCTACATCCTTGCCACAAGCATTACATACTGTCTCAAACATCCTTGTATCAACAGTTGCCTTGGTGATGCAATGTCTTAGGGAGTAGGAAGGGAAGATATGATTTCTGCAAGTTTATTGGAAGTCTAAAAATACTTACCTGTTTGAAGTGATTGGGAAAGCTTAAACTGAAATACCTTCAGAGGCTTTTTTTATGGCCTTTTGTTAGCTCAAGAACATTGTCCATCATGAACTAAATAGTATGGACAAGTTTTATGTGCTTGAAAATGAATAGACATATTCACATAGACAAGTGGAAATGTGCATTCTCCATGCAGGCTGAGACTCAGAAGACCTTTCTGCCTCATGAGCTGCAAAGAACCATTAAAGATGATGAATTTTGCTGACTTTTGTGATTCATACTGCTCAAGAGGAGCTATAGCCTGAATCTGAATTCTGAACTGATGTAGGAAGTTGGTTTTTTTTCCACTTCATTCTCTTGGCAATACAAATTGTTTCCTGTTGTTCTGGAAGCTGAGGGCCAGAAAGTTAATTGGTCCAGAAAATTCTTCTCATTTGCAATTTGCAAAATATTTTCTCTGTAGTTTCAACCTGCTACTATTGCAGGTGTATGATTGCCAGAGCAGAGATAGGATGAAAGTGTGCTGGTAGCTTCTTCCTCTTCCAGCCACTGTGGTCCTGTGAGGACCTGTACTCCCAATGTGGTCCTGTGAGGACCTGTACTCCCAATGTACATTCCCATGATGCTGCCTTTGCTCCTGACCAGCTGCCCCACTGCAATCCTGTTCTGAAGGCTGCCTTTAGCAGTCAGGGAGAGAAATGTACTCAGAGGCATAGGTCACATTGGTTGCTTTTTTTTCCAGGCTTGTCCATGTGATTCCAGACTTTATGCTGGTCCACATCCGATGGAGTCTGGATTCCAGCTGCAGGGGAATGCACTGTCTGCATTTCCCCTACTCTCTGCCACAACCATGAGGAACAAAGACTAAAGACAGCACTGGGGAATATTTAAGGTGAAAAGCCCTAAATGGGGCTGTCCATTATGACCTCGTAATTTCTTTATCTAAAGTGATAAAAGACAGTTTTGAGTCAAGTATCTAGAAGTTATTCTTCCACATTTAGGAAGAATTTGCAGCTTCCATTTGGTAGTAAACAGGATAATGTATTTTAGCTAGGAAATTACAGTTATGGACCTGCAACATGTTGTCACTTAAGCCTCCTTATTTTAGGTAACTTTTTGGTTGAGGCATCCCTAAAGCAAACTTTGGCAAGCTGAGAGCACTGCAGTGACAAAAGCACTTTGGCTGCTTTGACTGTTATTAGACACAGCTTGAAATATTGATGTCTTTAAACTCACACTTCTCTCTTCTCTCCCCCTTCTCATGTAGCCCGTGTGGCAGAGCAGTGCAGCACACCTTGCCTTGCTGTCTGTGTTGTGCTTGATAACAAATACTTTAATATACTGGACTGAGGTGCCTGATAAAAGACATCAGCAAAGAAATAGCTCACGATTGATGTATTAGAGGGCAGCTTGAAAGAATCAAGATTCCTCTCCCACAATCAGATTTCAGTTACTGCTTACACTCTTGTTAAACCTGCTCTGTTAGGATCTCTGTAGCCCTAGGCAGACAACTGTGTGGGATTTATGTTAAACCCAAATTTTAAAACTTTGCAGTTGTGCATAGTGAAAAGGAAGAAACATTCCTTTATAACTGAATGGAAAAATTGTGAATCCATTTGCATGACTACAACTTGACTAGACATAGGGCTTCTCCTGAAAGGATTAGCAAATGCCAAGAAATGGCCGAGACTGATCAAGAAAATGTAGTTAACTCATTTTCTGGAAAGGGATCAAGGTGCACAGCACTGCCTGAATTCCTGGAGTGGTTTGAATCTGTTAGAATTGTTCTGAAATGGATTGGGCCATTTAAAGCATTCAAATTGCAGTTTGTAGTCTTAACTTTGCATGCTGGCAGATTCTCTGCTTCTCTGCATAGAAAAGTGGACCAAAATAGGTCCCTCATTCCCTGAAGGCACAGGGTGTTTTTACTGGGCTCAATGAAATATGCTCCAACTAGAGGTAGGTGAGAAACTGCACTCAAGAGCTGTAGCATTTTGTGAAGGTCAGATTCAGCCCAATCTACCACTGCTGTATTTTTCATTGCTCAGCTGGACATAGCAAATGATCCCCATCAGCAAGCCCTGCTCATGATACTCCACTCTGGACAATGAATAATATGTACTGTGAACTTCTATCTGCAGAATTACTAGCGTGATGCTGAGTAGACGGTGTGTATTTATGCACTGTTGGGGGGAAATAGCAAAGACAGACTTTTTAAAATTTCTAATGAAACAGGTGAAAAGCAAACCTGTGCACAGCAGAGAAAGTTGTGGTTGCCCCACGGATGTAATAGTCGTAAGTGTACATCATCATGTCCATATCTTCTCCGTAGTGTCCTGGATATTCTGTTGTTAACCTTTACATTAAGGAAAAAGAAGGGAATATAATTCACCATCTTATAGAAGAGTCTAGCTGAATGACTACAACTCAATTAATGGATTTCTCCTGCTTCTTGAAAGTTCTTAAAAGCACCACAAGATACAGTCTCATAAGAGTGTCTTTCTCCTTATGCAACTAATTCAGGTAGCTATTGAAATAAAATTTAGCAACTTCAGAACAGTAAAGAGCAACCTGCAGTATTGGAATATATGTATATATATATCTGCAGCTCTGGGATAAAAGCAATCTAAACAAGAAGATAAATCTTGTCTACTACTTATGTCTTATTGCAGGGATTTGCTCTTGTGAGTCTCTTTGGTTTGTGGCTGTAGACTGCAGTAAATGTTGCCAAGTCAAATGACTCTAAGCATTTATCCATTTATGAATTATATTAAAGGAATGTAGCAATTAATCCATTACTTTTCTTTGTTTCCTCTTTCTGCTTAATTTATAATGTAAAAATATGGGACTGGACAGTATTTGCGCAGCGTATTTTATCTGAGAACCTCGAGTGCTTCTTAAATTATTAATGAAATTATAATTGCTACTTCCCTGGGAAATAGGCAAGTAATGCTGTAATTCATTTTACAGATAATGAGCAGATTCAGGAAGGGGCTGGAAGCTTGACCAGTACTTTCTGTCAACATTATATTTGAAGTCTGAATGGAAACCTGGCACTCCTTGTATTACACCATTTTACATGGGACTTACTACTGGAGCTGTCAGCTTCACTGTGAAACAGCAACAAGAAGTATCAGGTGCCCTGTAAGAGAGATGCTGTCCCTGTGGAAAGAAACAGCCCAACTCCTGTTGAGATGAAAAGGGTTAAGACACCCTTAGAGAAATCCTGACAACCTTTTCCTGACTTAATCCAGGCCAGCAGCAGTACTTGAATGATGCTTTAAGGTGATTCAAGCACTTTCACAGGTCAGTGCTTGTGCATGCTTACATTTTGTTAAATCAGTGGTGTTTAAGCACAGGCTTAAATATTTTACTCACTAGGAATATAGTTACTGGGATGGGTTTGAGTTTTTATGAGGTGCTCTGAGTATATTTGAAGCCCAGACCTGTAACTGTTGGGGAAATCAGTAGCAGAACATTTACCTGAAAATGGAGGTCCTCTGAGCTATTAAGTTGCTTTCAAGGTCATATTCAGCTTTTGAATACGAAAGATCATTCAACTGGAACATCATTTCTAACAAATAATTTTTCCTTGACAAATTTTTCCTTGAAAATTGTGTCTGCATATGAAAATCAAGCACGAACTTATAAAAGCCTCAAGTCAGTCAACTTCTTTGAATATATCTTGTTCTCATGCTTCCTGTCCTTTGACAATCATCACACAGATTCTGAGTTATAGTACAAGGACACCTATCCCAAAGTGCGTTTGGGAAGCAGAAGATCAGGCCTGGTCACAATGTCTGTTGTCTCAGTTCTGACCAAGAACACATGGCTCTGCAAAGCCCTTGTGGTGCTCTGCCATTGGTAAGAAATTGCAGCAGTGTTTCACAGGTCATGCAGACTGATGCTGCAGACTAGGAGAAAGAGAACAAACCATGAACACTGCCCACTCAGCCAGAGGAGAGTCCCATATTTAGTTTACTAATTTGAAGCCTGAGTGTCTGATAGTGCATCTTCAGAAAATCTAGGGTCATAGAAGGTTTTAAAAATGAAGACCAGCTATGGAGCAGCATTTAATTTTGTGTCCTTACATCAACTTCAGGTTTTGACACTTTGTTTAGCTAGTTTTATGAGACACCACTGAGACGTGTGTTTTTATATGTCCTACCAAATGTGCTTCATAACATCTGTTTGGCACTTAGCAAGGAAAGTGTTCTGTAATCTTGATCGGCAGTATGTGCTGGGCAGATGAGACTGTGCACAGCACAAGGATAAAAAGCTGCTTTTTGCTCTACTCAGAAACAGAACTGAGAGTCAGTTCTTTGAACTTCTTTCATGGGCCTGTCAGCTGGAAAGTAAATCTGATGACAAACTTCTGAATTGCTGTGGTCTTGCAGACCTTTTACAGAGGCATGCAGCGCTATTCTGCATTCTGTAAGTGCAGTGGGAGTCTTCATTTAGCTTCCTTCTCTTTTCTTTCTGACTGCTGTCATCTTCCCCTCCCTCTCTATTAACTTCTCCACGTTACCATACAGCCTCTTAAGGCTCCTCTGATAAAAAATATTCAAAAATCAAATCTATGCAATTACCAAATATAAATTATTTGGGGACTTGAGCTGCTCTGAGGTGGGTCTTGTTTCATAGGCAGATGCCTACTGACTCTTTTTGTTCTGGAGAGAAAAATTAAAAATAGTGCTATGACAGCAGTGTTCAAGTTCACATGAGTCTGTGTGGTCTGTCTAATTCATTTCTCTTTGATGATTGCTGTACTCATTTCTGAAACTGTTCCACTGAGCCCCTGCATTTCAAGGTTGTCTGGCTTGCACTATGTTCTTTAGATAGAAATGCAATTGATTGTCCATTTAGCAGGGCTCTGTGGTGTGTCCCATTCCTTTTCTATTATCTCAATTTTTTGAATCCTGAGGGAAATTCACATAAAATGAGTTTGCAGTTAGAGATACCTTAGTGTTTAATGGTGTTTAATGCATAGGGATAATCAGTAGGTGGTTTTCTCCTAATGAAGGGGAGAAAGGTCATGTAAGACAACCGTTGTGGGTCTTCCCAAAGTGGTCTGCCTGGCACAGGACAGTGATTCTCTCAGGGTTTGCCATAGCTTGGTCTGTACCCTTATTATCAGGTACTTAACTGAAAATGTTAAATGTTTTACTCACAAATACAACGTGCATATCAACTTGTGAGCCACCTACCATGGGCCTATAGACACATAATTTATTCACAAACATGGTAAGATTTGTAAGCCATGTGTGGAAGTGTATGGTTTGTACCCAAGAGGAGTCATAAAATGAGTGAGGCACTCTTTACCTTAGTTAGTGGGGATTTGCCTGCCCATGGATGTTTCATCTGGGAAAAGCAATCCACAGTAATCTCCACAGTAACCTTCACAATACCCTGTAAGCACTTCTGCCATTAAACTCATAGCAAAGAGATTCAGTCTAGGGGAGCAGTGGGAAGCCTGGGAATTGCCAAGTGTCCAAAGTAGCTGCTGCTGTTTGGGGTGTTGTATGACCAAGCTGGGATGCTTGTGGTGACAGGGGGCTGTAGGAAAGAGGCTGTCAAAGCAGCTGTGAGAAGACCTATGTTATAGCAATTGTGCGTACTAGGCACTGAGTCATTTGGTGCCAAACAAACACTGAGGAGCAGGGGCCAGCAGCATGCATTTAGTGGAATGGCTTGTTAAAGCCAGATACACACACAGGTGTTAAGTTTGGGCAAGACTTGTGAGGTATAGAAGAGTAATGTGAGATCTTCAACAAGTGGTAGTCTTTTCAGTCTGTATGATCTATTTGCAAGGAAATGTAGAAAATTGAAACTCTGGTTCAGCTTTTCAAAAATCTACTTCTGGATAGTATCAGGTGTATGGTGTTTGGGCACAAGAGACTTGAAGCATTGTCAAGAGAGGGGAAAAAAAGTACAGCAATTTCACACGCATAAGGTGCACCAGAGTATAAGGCACACTTCCAGGTTGCCAGCAAGTCACCGTACTTTGTCCATATATAAAGCGTACCGGCATATAAGGCGCACCACTTTTTGAAGCGAGGATCTGTGCACAACAAAGTAACGAGTTAGTAACAGAATCGCAGGGTTTACTGTCAGGTGCTCAATTTGCAAACAGTTTTCACAGATCCGCGTAGCCTTTAAATGCAGCCCCAGGCACCCTCCCCGTGCCAAGGGCCCCAGCACTGCCAGCCCCGGTGCCAGCCGCTGCGGCTGCCCACCTGGCTTGCACTTTCAGGTTGGTAATTTTCCGAACTTTGTCCATATATAAGGCGCACTTCCAGGTTTGGATCAAAACTTCAGTCAAAAAGGCATGCCTTATACACGTGAGATTACTGTAATTCTGTGTCAAAGACTGGAAAAGGAAATTCTGTAATAAGGGATATAAGTAGTTTAGTCTGTGTGTGAGACAGCGGGAAAAGTTGACAGAAAAATGTATTTTCACAATGGCATTTTTAGCTAGAATAGAGTTTATGTGGAATGGTTTATCTTTTCAGTGGTTTATATTGCTCCAACCATCCACATGTTTTTCTAATGTATTTCACTATAATCCTATAAATCTTGCTCAGGGTAGGATATGTATTGAAAAAAAGGAATTAAATCTTTACCAAGGTTACTGTTGTTTTTATTTTAATCTGAAAACAGCTGTGTTGTTTATTTTCCATGGTGAAGAATTGCTATGGTAGAGGTTAATAGAAAACACAGGGTTACTAATTTAGCATTGAGAAGAATGTTTTGTATTAATCTACAGTGATCTGTGGCACTCTTTTGCTATTGACTTTGGAAATGGTTTATCACGAGTCTATTATTTACCAATAAGAAGATCAAGTCACACCAGTGGCCATACTACGTACAGCGTGCTGATTAAAGAAATGAATGAGAACTGTGAGTATGCCTTGCTTTCAGATACCAAGCAGACAAAAGCAATTAGTCTTTTAGAATATGAGAGAGTCAGTGGTAGAACAGTTTCTGGCTCCCATTGTGGAATAGACTTAATCCCTGATAATAAGTACGTGGTTTTGGACTATCTTACACTGTTCACTTTTGGTGCAACTACAGTGTTAACAAGATGAATGGCTTCTCTTTAACCTTCATTTCCCTCTTTGTCGCTTAACTCTTCCTCTAACAATGTGACAGCCAAAAGAAAGAGCTGCTCCATTTCAAAAGGAGAACATAAGCTTTGACACAAACTTTCTGACATTTGAGGACAAGGAGTGTCCTCTGAATGGCCTTACTTTCAGATGTTATTTATAAGTGCTTCAAGAGTAAGTCTTTCCTAAAGGAATAATTTTTTTCAAGAGCCACAAGCCTACAAGTTATATTCAATGAACATGTGAATTATATGCCTCCTTAATCAATTTCAATTCCTCCTCCAGCTGGAAGACAAGAGATCATCTGTTTTTTAAAATGCATCCATGCTGAAAACCCTGCAAAGGTCTTAGTAAACTCTCTACAGAAAGTCCGGCAACTGCTCTGAGTACAGATCCCAGATTGCCAGGCTGCCAGGGAACTAGAGGTGTCCTGGAGCTCCTCTAGAGATGAGAAGTTCTCTTGTGTGGCCATGTCATATGTTTTGGGATGGAGTTCAGGCTCCAGCCTCTGAGCCCATGGATTCACACAGACACGTCGCTGCTCTTGTGTTCCCACTGTGTTGCACTGTAAGCCACAAGCCCTCCCGGGGCTGAGGAGCCACGAGGGAGCACAGAGGGAGCAAAATTCTTCCAGGCCTGCACAAGCTTGTGCAATGCAGGTACAAGCAGCAGCAGAGAGCTCAAGGCAACTTGCGCCTGTTCCTCAAGAAAGATACGTCCAAAATAACTTGGCCAGATTTCCAGTGTCAGATCAAATGTGTTTCTCCTAAAATATCTCTTGAAAATGGTCCTGCAGATTGAACTGTTAGGTTGTATTTGATGGGTAATACTCAAGAAAAAATATTACTCCCCACTAAGAGTTAAATACCTTTTAAAAAATGGAAAAAGGAGGGGGTGGGAGTGGGGGTGGGGTGGGAATTGGCTTGTCCAGAACTGCATGCTTCCATTACATCTACTCTGAGTTCACCTTTTGGATTTGTATCTCTGCCACTGGTTATCTCTGAGAAACCTGTATAGGATCACATAATTTTAAATGTCTTGTGTGGCAGGTTGAATCAGGAAACTAAATAAGTACTTTAAACCCCATAACTCTTGGAAAATGTAATTGTTGCCTGGACAGTGTCACCATGACAGAGAGCAGCCACAGCTCCAGACAGACCTTCTGGCATTTAACCTGCTCCTTGTTTGGAGAAGGGTAACAGTCATAAACAGTCCATGCAGACTCGGGGCTGCTCTGTGACATGTGTTTGCTTTTCAGAGTATGGAGTCAAGCTTTCATTTCCTGGCAAAGAGAAAAATTGGAGCTCTAATGGGACCACTTAGTGACACTGTCTCTACATCTGTGATAGATTTGCTTTCTGTATGGTGCAAATCAGACACAGTTTATTTTACTGTGGTAGTGTTCCCTAGCCAGGTAAAGTAAAGAGAGCTTTTCTGCCTCCTATGAGGAATGTTAATTATTTTCAGTGTGTTAAAAATGTGCAGAATCCATGACAAGTATTGGCATGATGAAGAAGGAAACTAAGTACTTGTAAAAAAATTTACAAAACAAGTGCAAAACTATGAGAGTGGAAAAGAATAGTAAATTTATTTTCAATATGAACTTCTGCAGAGGTAAACTGGGAATTAATGGTGAGAAGATGAGCTGTGAAGCAGAGCTACTGCATTCAAAGAGTAAGGATATAAATGCTAACAAATAAAGTCCTTCTGAATATATTTGACTTCAGTCATTCTGTTAAGCAAAGTAAAATCAAAGTGATGGTTTCAGTTAGCATGATGGTATTATAAATTAGTTTTCCAGTAAATACAAGAAGTTTTCAAGAAACAGAGGGGTATTCTAGGTGTAAAAACCAGGGCAAATCCTATCAAATCAGTTGCATGGTTCATGCATGTAAGAAAAACCTATCTTTATTCATTGTAGGATCATCACACTTCAGAAGGAATGTAGTCCTGAAGCAGAAGAGATAAGAGAAATCATACTTAAGGATAAGCTGTTTTCCTGCTTTTATATTAACCAGAGAGGCCTGTATGGAGACAACTGGAGGAGGAAGGAATCAAAGACCCAAGGTGAGAGCTAATTTGATACAATTTTCTTAAAAATGCGTTTCTGCCCACAACTGTTTTCATACTTAAGGATACATTGCACATTAAAAGTCAAGGCTGCTGAGAAACTCTGCAGCATGGATTTTCTTTCAATATGGATTTTCCTGTATAATGTATGATCCACAAAGTACGACCATCATTGCATACTTTCCTGGTATTACTTTTCCACATAGTCATATACTAATAGAAGCCTTTGCAGGAAAATAAGCCCCTTCAACCAAAAAATTGTAGTCAGCAGCATGTTGATTGCCATTTCTCCACAGTTACTTTATTTACAAAAAGTATCTGGAACAGAGCAAATACTATTATAGTTTGGGACAGAAACTGCAATAAATAATGATAGACTATATACACACGTTTTTGTTGCATCTTACATGCGTATACAATGTGAGGTGTTACTCATGGTAGCCCAGAACTTCTTTGCAGTTTGTTTGGAAAACATATTCTTTCTGTCAAGTTCATCTTAACCAGTGCAAGATCCGGACCAAAAGCATGATGTGTGAACAAGGTCTTGTGACAATAACTTGGAAATGCAAATGAAAATTAGGTTGTGAGTGAGATCTCCTGAGCTTAGGGGATGGGAAGTTTGGTTTCTATACACTGAAACTTAACAATTCAGACAAGTCACATCTGTGACTTCACAAGTAAAAGTGACTCCAAAGCATGGAGTTGCATACTACCCCAGTGAGTTCATATTGGTTATATGTTACCATAACAACCAGTACTCGCCCAGAGTATTCCTACACTGCCTAGGCAGGGAAAGAGTAAACCAGAAAATAAATCATTCCTAGCAGATGATAGAAAAGAGACCACTGTTTTGGTGGGAAGACTTTATCTGCATGGTGTGGGTCCTTCAGTAAAAAAATGCTCCTATGAGTTATCCTACCCCAGGATAACTCTACTTCAGAAAGTCTCTGCTACAGCTCTCTGCTCCAAACAGAGTCAACCACAAGGTCAGACCGGGCTTCTCGGCTTTTATTTGGTTCAGTCTTAAAAGCCTCTAAGAAGCCTCAATGGGCAATCTATCCTCATAGAAGAAGCAGTTTTCTTTACATGCCACTGAATTGGCAGTCCTGCCCTCAAGCATGTCAGTTGCACCCTCAGGTTTGGTGTCATATGCAGACTTGGCCAGCATGTGCTCTGTTGCCTCCTCAAAGTCATTGATAGAGATATTAAGCAAAACAGGCACCTATACAGGGTATCACCCTTTAACCACTTCCCTCTGACCCTGTTAAACCACCATATTTTAATGCATCCAGGTGTCTGTCCATCCAGACCCTAACATTCTAATTTGGAAACTGTATGTGGAAAGAGCTTATATACATACACCTATCTAACTCTAAAGGCAGAATGTTTTTTTAATGAACCCATAATCACAAACTATGCACCAGAAGCTTTTCACAAGCTGGGTGACACAGCTTCCCACCAGTTTTACAGCTCTACCTTCCCAGAAGAATGTGAGTACGTGGGATTTCTACCCTCCTTAGAGGCAAAAATGCTTCACTTGCTTTTGAAATGCTGCCTTTTCTGCCTGGAACTGCAGGTGAACTACGTAAGGCTTTCTTTCCCAAGCACAAAAATGGAGCGTTGTCACTTTTGGAATATAAGGGCAGTATAGGAGTCTGTGCAGCTGAAATGAAAACTAAAGACTTCAGTAATCCCAAACATTTACATTAGGATTTGCCTTTCTCTGAATGCCAACTTCCAAAGCAGAAACAAAATTGTTCGCAGTTGTCAAGACAACATTGGAGGGAAGCAGAACTGTCAACAATAACAAAAAAAAGTCAGAGATTTCTGTTGTCTCTCTGAAAATGTATGCAGTATTAGAGAAGTACAAGAGACTGGGAGAGCTGCTTAAAAGTCTGAGTGAGTTTCCTGCAGAGGGAAGAGCCTGGGCAGGTGTGTAAATAAAAACCCAGGTAGACAACATCCACAGGCAATGCCTGCTGGAAAAGGAGGCAGAGGGATGTTTAGAAGAATGTTCAGAGACTTTGTTACAGGGTTCCTGTAATTTAAAGACCTTAAAAATATAATAATAATAATAATAATAATAATAATAATAATAATAATAATAATAACAACAACATTTCTTTTCCTCCTGGCTGCAAGGAGACTGAAGGATGAAAAAAGGTAATGCTGTTGTGTTTGGCCAGTAGCCAGCCAGCCAAGTAAGACTAACTGGCACATAAACAGTTTATATGCATCACAGTGGGGAGCTTCCTTCAAAGCTGAGGTCTGGGAAAAAATATTCAAGCCCAGGTTTAATTTTCTCCCCTACTTTCTTTTTTTTTTCTTTTTTCTTTTTTCTTTTTTCTTTTTTCTTTTTTCTTTTTTCTTTTTTTTTCTTAAATGCAGGCAGGTTATTCTTTGTATCGCTGAAAATAGCCAAATTTAAGCTGAATGTAACCCTGGAGCTTAAAATTATTAGTTCTCTTGAGCAAAATGGATAGGAGCAATATGAGCTGCCTCTACACAGTTTGCTCCTGTCTTCGGTTTTAATTTAGAGAAACCACACCTGTGGTGTGTTTCAGTCAAACTGGGAATCTTGAGATGCACAGCTAATTTTTCCACAGTCTCCATTAAGTTGCCAGCACCAGTTGTGGTACTCTGCTAAGGTGGGACCACCTTGCTCTTTTCAGTTTATGATCAGTAGCTCATTTTGACTTTGATTTTTAAACAGTTTTGAGAGAGGAAGCATAGTGGTATGCACTACTAACATTTTTTTCTGAGGTAAATGGTATAAGTTCATTCTTGTCAGTTATTGTGGCATAAATGCGTAGTACAGAGATGCTCCTACTCCAGCATATGTGCTGGATTTATAGTGAGAAAATATAATTCCACTTTGGAGACTTCTGTCGTGGTTTCCAGCACAACTAGGCTGATGCTTATCACCCAGCCTGTTCATTGAGGGCGGCTACTGCATTGTGTTATTCACTGTATCTGCACTCTCATACTCTTCCCTTAGCCTTGGATCCTTAAGAATCCTGTAGCAGACTGGAAATAATATGCTTAACTCCATAAAGCACAGTTAACTCTTTTTCAGACAAGGTTTCTGGCAGGTCAAGGAGCCAAAGACATTTATAAGCACTGTCGGAGGAAAGAGGCTCAGAGGTTTGGTGTCTGCTTGAACTCACCAGCAGGAATATGGGCATCTCCGGCTATAGCGGCAGCAGTAAAATTGCCATTCACGGTCCAGCACTGATGGAAAATACTGACTCTGGAAACCAGCCACCAGCCCATTGTTTGAGCAGGTTTGATACCTAATAATGAGGGGAAAGAAGAGAGCACACAAGGAAAATATGGTGTTAGATTCCTTGATAGTTTCAAATATTTCTCAAAACAGTATTAACATTTTTGATATAGAGTGCAAGTTAAGGGTTTACTTTGTGCTGAGAAGCACAGTTTTGCACTTGCTGTGTATAATTATTTTCTGTAAGAAAGCAGCAGTAGTTAACCAATGTCTTAACATTTATGTTGCACTTAAAACTACTTAATCAGGCTAAAATATTTAATCATTCTAGCATGCTAACCAGGAAAGAAGATTGTTCTGGTGTTGGTATTCTCAACTGTTTACAAATCAAGAGACTGACTTGAAAATAGTCCATTAATATTTTTATCTTTGACTGTTGGTATTTGAGGATTTGGGCTTAATTGAACTAACCTTTTCAACTGCTTCTGTACCACAAAAAACCCACAAAAAAACCCAAAACAAATTTAAAGAAAAAAGCTTGAGAAGCTGTTTTATAAAAGAAGTTAATTAACTTCTTTAATTGTTGTCTGTCGTAAGTATGTGCCTCTAGAGGAAGGGATTATTTATTAAAAACATTTAGGCTTATGATACAATCATTATTTGACAGCAATCACATAAGGACAACTACGTTTCATATGTTATGTAATTTCAAGACTCACATAAATTTTATGACTGGATTTTCAAAAGAAAAACCTGCTGCTTCATGCTTCCTGTGTGCTCAATTCTATCACACGTGTGAATCACTGCCTTCAGGTAGAACAGACATGGTCTCAAGCATGCATACCTCTCTCTATCTGCACACTCTACAAGACCTTAACACTGATACCCAAAGCAATTCAAGTGGTAATCAGTTTGAAAAGCTTGCTTTTTGGAGACTAAAGACAAGGAGCCCATGAAAACAGACAGGTCATTAGTTCAGCTCTTGAGTGCCCATTCTCTCAAACACCCTCCTGGACTCATTGTTTCCCTATCGTGAAAATTACAGGTATGCTGTTGCTTCCGTCCTTTTCCTTTTCTTTCTTTTTCTTTCATCAAGGAAAACCTGCAGCAAAATTTCTTTGCGATTTCACAAAATCAATTGCAATGATATATCCAAAAGACACTTTCGGAAGTAACTGTATTATTAGCAATTACCAAAAATCTCCCTTAGTTTCATTGAATGACCTCATGATTTATTTTAAAGACCTGAAGTTCCCAGAAAGAAGAACACATCATCTAGGGGAGTTTGTTATTTGGAAAATCATTCACTTGTACATAAGGTTGTTAGTGCTTGAAAAGACAGCATGAGGCTGAAGAGTCTGTTTGCAAAAGCTGAAAAACTGATCAATTTTGATCAGTGCAGGGATGAATATCCTTGCCTAGTTTTCAGCAGCCACTTTTGAATCCAAGGGTCTCTTCTCTGTCTCTTCTGCTGCCTTCTGTTCCTCAGACACGAGTATTTACATTTGTTTATGTCCCTGTATCTCCCACGCTGATGGGGCCACACGTACTTGTTGTGCTTTGTGAGACTTTTTCAAGGACCTCCAGAGCTCAGTCGTGATGTGGACTCTGAGTTGCCATGGTATCACACAAAATATGGCACTCTGGCTTTCTCGCAGAGTATTTCAGCAGGACTTTGATAGGAAGTTGTTCTGGGTTTTGGCACATAGGCCATAGGAACATATGGTTAAGGCTCTGTGTAAACATATTGGATAGCTGCAGATGATTGGTGTTATCCTGATGGAAGAATGGTTGATACACAGCAATATGGGGATTGGTTGTACCTGTTGCAAGATGAACATTAAACTGTATAAAATAGCAACAAACTTGTGCCTCATCTTCCTTCTCTCACCCTTCTGAGTTTCCTGCATTTGCACTGCTCAAGTCCTCATGCCTCTGGGTGATTTTCCAGCTCTTTTGCATAGGTGCAATATTGGGAGCACTTTGTTTTCCATTTCCTTTGCATTTCTTCTCAGAAGCTCAACATTGCCCTGCAATTTCCCATCCCCACTGATCAGCATCTGATATTCCTGCTCATATTTGTCTTTATGGGAGGTTCTTCATTCTTGTCTCTTCCCATCTGCTCACATTCAGACAGGGAAGTCCTGTCCTCTTTCCCACTGCCTTTGTCCTACAACAGTTTTTATTTTCTTGATGCATTTGTTTCTCCTAATAATGTCTAGTTGTGATTCTTTTTGAAAGAGGTGTCATTCATGGACACTTCTCTCTATAGTGAATTGAGAAACAAACCTATCTAGTATAACACTCATATGTTTACATGCATTCATATTTGGGAGCCAGATTTTAGGAAGGTGTGGTTATTTTTGATTATGATTCTATCTTCTCAGGAAAAGTTTGATTTAAAAAATATAAGGTGTTGCCTTAAAATTAGTTTCTTAGAAGGAAAGTATACCTGGATATAAGTAATGTTTTATAATTAAATTGTCATTTTGTTTAAACATAATTCAAAATAACATTTGAAATACACCTTAAAGCTCATGTTCACTTCTCTCTCTTTGCCTCTGTCTCATACACAAGGTCCTATAATCTGTTATTAAAGCTCAGTATTAGGTTTAGCAAAAGAAAGATAATGGTGATGTTGAAGTACTTTTCTTTAGCTTTGAGATAACGTAAGATTCTTTGCCTTAATCTTTCTAGTTTTCAAGTAAAATCCAGATACTCCTTCAAAAATGAAGAGATGCTCTCAGAACTTGGAGTGCTTATTTGTGAGCTCATATTAAAGTATTTCCTTCTCTTTCCTTTTCCCAGATGGCCACTTTCCTACAAGCAAAACATAACTATTTAAGAGAAATAAACAACTCCTCCCCCCACACCTTCTCACACAGTTGTTCTATGCACTAATCTCAAAACAACACTTAATATATCAGAATTTTGTCCTTCTCTGTTGAATTAACTACTCTTGTCAAAGCAAATGCTGAAGCAAGTAGGGTGAATAAAAACTAGTGAATCAGGAACTTTGATTTATAGCCAAGTCAAAACAATGTTTTTTTCACAAGACCCACTCTTACTATAAAGGGTAGTTCAGTATTCAGAGTTAATGTGACTGGGTTCTCCTCACTCCTGAAATCCTGACATCACTAAGAAGAGAGGAAAATGGCTCTTACAAAGTGAATGCAGAAGAACGTGAGAAACTGGCTGGGGCTGTGTGGGATTAAACTTGGCAGTGGATAGGTTTTCTTTTTCTAGTTGGCTCAAGTTGCGAAGTGTGAAGCATTGCCTTTTAGATCTGGTACTGAGAGAAGAGGAGGCGAGCTGACTGGTAGGGGGGAAATGAGATTGGTGGTGAAGATCAGGTGCTCCTGGATGGGAAGTTGTCCTTGCCTTGAGTACAGGTGTGGGAAATGACTGCAGTCTTCCATAGAAAGCCTTATTCTGGGAGGAATTCTGTGTAGTAACAGGGATATGGTATCTGAGACTTTCCTGGCCTGCTGTGATTCCTGTGAAAAGCCTTTCCTCTGCCAAATCTTCATCTGAACTGGCTAATGAGTATTGTACAGCTGGGTTCTGTCATGGCAAGCAACCAAAACATGCATCCATGTTACAGATTTAGTTCAGGTCAGAGCTGCTTTTGTTCTTCACTGTTAAGCTTTTATCTGTGAGACCAAACAAGAGCTGGTATGAAATAAATCCACTCAAAATGCATATGTGAATTTTGGATCCATGCATGACCTATTTCATCCCATAGAGTCTCTTAAATTGTGCTACATTATTTGTGAACATCAATAACAACCTCAGCAGCCAAGTGTTTTCTGCCAGACTGAATACAAGCATTGCTTACAACAATAGAATTGTTTTGAGTAATGGAATCAGTTTTGGTGACACTTCATACTTACGCCTGCATCTTAATTTTGCTCTCTGCTAAGTGAAGGCCCAGAGTGTTTTGCCCTATCTAATGCTGGTGCTGTGTGGTAAACTTCCCTTTGGGGACCCCTGTTCCTCAAGTACTTCAGCACCATGTTATCCTGAGGGTGAGAACCCAAAGAGGATACCTGTTCACTACAAATCTGCCCAGGGGAGCACAAGTCAATTTGCAGGAAGTGATGCTCTTAGAGCCTGCACTGAATTCCTGCTGCACTGACTGCAATAATGTTCCCTGAAGCTCTCTAGAGACATGCAGAGTCTGACTCACAGCTCAGTAGCCACTGGATCCTGCTGCATTGAGGGTGATTTGTTCCTAATAACAGGGTAACCTGAGAGTGTCATTCCATGTCACTGTGGAGGGGAGGCCCTACACTGCTCTCCTGAGTTACCTTTGTAGAGTGTCGACCCCTCTGTGTAATTGGATTCATTGTAAGATGAGAGTTAATTCAACGGTCAGTCTGTTACAGGTGAATGGGGAGACATAAGAGGTTAAGGTCAGGCTCGAGATACTTGCAACTCTGACACCCAGACATAGGGAACAGCTTTTATGTGTTTGATTAGGCCATGTCAGTCTCCAAGAGCCAATTCTACAAGGAGTCTTCCCCATCTGTTGTGCAGTGCTGAGACATTGTAATGACTTCCACATGC
The DNA here is from genome assembly GCA_009812075.1 of Sialia sialis. Taxonomy (NCBI): domain Eukaryota; kingdom Metazoa; phylum Chordata; class Aves; order Passeriformes; family Turdidae; genus Sialia; species Sialia sialis. The sequence continues at coordinate 3,869,868 of VRYO01001681.1, read as the reverse complement.
CAAAGGCAACCTCTGTAACATCTTCAGCAATATTTTCTTTCATTCAGGTGGCATTTATGACTTACTTTTTTCTCCCTGACCAAGTGAAGGCAAGGCCATTTTCACCCTGTTGATTTCTTCTTGACAGTAGCTGATGAGGCCTCCTTTTCTACAGAAACATTCCTTTTCTCCTCAGATGCTCCCACTGGACTCAGTCCACTGCAGCTGTGCTAAATGGACTTGTAGCACTAATCCTTTAACATAAATTTAAAGCTCTGAAGAAAATTAAATTGTTTGTTTAGCTAGTACAAATGGGAACATTTTTAAAGACCAGCTGGATTATTTGGTTTGGGTAATACAGCCTCAGATTTGAAATTTGGGACTGGTCAGAGATTGGGAGCAAAAAATATTTTCTACTGATATACCAAGACATGGTGCCAGAGCCTGAATGGGAGGATCCTTTGGTCAGTAGTCTGTCTTTGCACCTAGTTTGTGGGCAAAGAATGGGAGCGGGGAGGGAGAATCTAGATATCTGTTTTTTCCAAGTCCCATCTAAACATTTTCTCAGAAATCTAAACAAGGAAAAGAGGCAATAAGCACGGAGTAAATAGCTCTTGGCTGAAAATGCTTCTCCTTTTGGCTTTACAGCTGACTGGGAGTATATGAGGATATGGCATGGTTTCATCTGTATCATGTGGTGTAAACCAAACTTATTTTCCTGGAGGGAAGAGTTGCTTGTTCTCATTTGCAAGCTTTTGTTCCTTTGTTTGTGTGAACCCTGTCTTTTCATACGATAGTTTTCAGGAAAGAAAAATAATTTTTCTTAAAAGCTTTGTTCAGAGACTGATCTGTAGAGACAGCTCTGTAATATTCAACAAAGCAGTGAAGAACAGTCTCACCCTCGATCACTCAGACTTTAGGTGGTGAAATATTTAAGCAAGGTAAAAATTTCTTGAGTACAAATGGAGATAAGAACATAAAATTTGTTCTCCCTGAAAAGATAGGGTTCTTTGAGAAGCTGCAGTATAAAAATTAGTAGGACTGCAGTATCGGGGCATGCTCTGGAGACTTTTCCCTACTCCAGACATGAGTATTTCCAAATTATCCAGGAACTGGTTCTTGCTCTCAATTGCTCTCTCTCTGTGTTAAATATCGTCTTGGTTAGCAGACAGTTAATCTTAATCTGAAGGAGTAAGGTGGTGAAACAGATTCAGCAAAGCCTTTGTACATGTACTTTAAACATATTCACAGGTTAATGAGGCTGAGAAGGCATTCCTGATCATCTGACCCAATCTATTGCCACAATTTCCCCTTGGGTTTTGCAACAGGTTCACAAGCTTCTTATGTCCTTTCAGCAAAACACAAATGCACATAATCTCTTCAGAAGTGTATGGACATACATGATTAATTTCAGCTATTCATTTATGCAGTGAAGCACCATAGTTAGATATATTCTGAAATGCCACTAGGCAATTCTAGGTAGCCATCAGAAGGGATTGGGTTTCATGAGTCTGCTTGTGACCATGAGAGGTGGGGTACCCCAGAAAGTAGTTTTTAGAGTACCCGTTCTCTCCATTGACCCTGGAAGGAGGCAAAAGTCATAAAATAAGCATTATTAGGCATTAGATGCCTAATGTGGATCTGTGTCATTGTCCTTCTGTTGAGTAGTTTTTTCATATCTGAAAGATTCAAAGTTTTATGGTTTGGTTGTCTAAATCTGTATAATCCCTAGTGTTAGTGAAGAAAGTAAACTTACCAGGAAGCTCTGCCAGTGGTTCCCTCTTGCTCCCAACTCTCCTATCCTTATGGCCCCCCATCCATCTCTGTCATTTTACCCCAAATACTGAAGGCCAAAGAAAATAATGAGTTGGAGACTGTTTCTTCTCTTTTTTATATTTCCTCTTCATTTTCTCTATAAAGTTTTTCTTTGTTTACTGTCTTTTCTAAAGAAACCTCTCTTGAGTTTGTCTCTATTGTGCAGATGCACAGCTGTCAGGAACGGTAATTTGAAAATCACCATTTGAAATGCCATAAGCATAATTTCTCAAAGGTTATTTTTTCGGTGTTTCTGCCAGACTAGATTTTCTGACTAGGGTTCTGGCTGAGAAACTGGAGGGAATTCAGAGAAGAGCTGTAGGTATGATCAGTGCTTGTTTAGAAGTGTTGGAATATAAAACCTCCAGAGGAGAACTAGAAGACATGTTCAACTAGAAAGCAAAAGCATGGGTGAAGGTGTGTGGGTGAGGGGAAGGCATAGCTGCTACCTATTATTAAGTAATGAGATTTTAAAAAAGGATGCAGTAAGGTTATTCTCATTGCTCAGTGAAGGTAGGACAAAGAATTAAAAGCCTCAATTGCAGCAGAATAGCAGCATTTGACACTGGCTCCCACAGCATACTCCTGGAAAAACTGGCAGCCCACAGCTTGGACAGGTGGTGGAGTTCACCATCCCTGGAAGTGTTCAAGGACAGGCCAGATGTATGGCAGTCAGTTGACCTGGTGCTGCTTAGTCACAGGTTGGATTCAGTGATTTCAAGTCTTTTCTGATTGATTCTGCAAAATTTTAGCAAAAACTTGGCAGACTTGTAGTTACTGGTGATACAAGCAATTGAATATCCCTGGATGTGGTGCACAAGGTGAGACAAAATGATCTGTGAAACAGAGCTAAAGAGGAAATGTTTTAGTCCATCCTACAAGGCTGAGAAATGAACTAGCAAGTCCAGCAGAGTGCTGTGTCAGCTGATATGAGAATGACATATTGCTCACCAGCAGATTGATTGGTTTGCTGGGAGATCAGCAGGGAAGAGAGCTGGCCAAACAGGTGCTATTGGTACAGATGGTGGCTCATATTTGTGGTCCCACTTGATTACTGAGTGAATCTTTTTAGAATTGGGTATGGCTCCAAATAGTCCTGAGGTGAATGTGGAAGAGAGAGAGAAAAGGGGCACCTGTGAGAAGTAAAAATGACAAGAGAGAAGGCAGGATTCTCAAAGGTCCCCCAGGATATATCCATGCCATCACATTAATTTGAGGTTACACTGTCCTAGACTTTGACTCCAGTCTGGGATGAGACTGCTGGGTTCTTGGGCAGCAGTGTTGGCATGACCACGGTTGTGCTGGTATACTACAAGCATCTCTTCATGAAGCACTGCAGATACAACTAGCTCAACCCTGGGGGTGGAAAACTGAAAACTGCAGAACCCAGCCAGGATCAGCTAGCTAGGATTTATGGAAATGGCCCAAGTAACTAGATGCACAAGTTCACCTTTGCAAAAGGATATGTGCTCAGAAGGAAAGAGGGAAGGAGGGAAGGAGGGAAGGAGGGAAGGAGGGAAGGAAGGAAGGAAGGAAGGAAGGAAGGAAGGAAGGAAGGAAGGAAGGAAGGAAGGAAGGAAGGAAGGAAGGAAGGAAGGAAGGAAGGAAGGAAGGAAGGAAGGAAGGAAGGAAGGAAGGAAGGAAGGAAGTTGATCTGTGTAGAGTAGGCAGAGGGGTGTAAGGGTGTTGCACTGGAAAGGTGAACTAGTGAAGAAATACTGAAATAACCCCCAAAACTAGTAAAAGGAGAGAAACAGAGATAAGCAATTAAAGTGGGGTTGAAGAAGAAATACATTTGGAGAAAATACAGGGTTTGCTATATGAGAAAAGTAGGCAGCAAAGGGGACAAAGTGAAAGGATTTTTCAAGAGGTGAAGGAAACAAGATTCAATATAATACACTGTGGATGTGGTCATGCTAAGCATAGACAATAGTGATGAATAGTTACATAGCAGAAGAAAATGTTCTGTGCAGACTTATATATGCAAGAAGTGAACTTGAGCAATTGCAGCCAGGGATTCTTAGAAAGAGAATAATAAATTTATTTTGAACAAATAAATGTCTAATTCAAAATTATTATGCAATAAATGCAAATTGCATCAATGTGTAAAAATGAAGAAGTCACCCAGGATTATCACAATGTGTTCTTTTTGCCTGTTTTCCAGTTCTCCCCCTTTTTTTCAATTCTTATTCCAAAATTAAACATAGGGTCAATAATTTTTTCCCTTAGCAATTGCATCAGCCATAGGCATGTGTCATGTGGTAAATGAAAGAGTATGAATAATCCAGAGTAAAATTTTGAATCATTTAAAAAGCAGAAACTTCACATTTCATTGCTAACCTATTCCCATATAATAAAATTTTTTAAAAAATCACATTGCAATTTCTAGGACAAAACCATTTCAAATATTTGAAAATACTCATTCCTGCATGCATTTCATTCTGTTTAAAGAATATTTCAATCCCAGAGTTGTCCAAAACTCTGTTTCCAATTTCATTTAAAAACTCCAGAAAATAATTAAATAGTGAGTATTCTGCCCAAATATGAAATATTGTACATATTTCCAGAAATTATTATGGCTGCATAATGTGATCACCTTTGCCTCCAAGGCTGAAGGAAAATCTAACATTTAGTTAAGCTAACTGATGGTATTAGGGAATTAACATGAGCTTCTGCTACCACCATGCAGATATATATGCCACCATCATTGCTTGTTGATGTGGATTTTTGGCTCCTGTAATAACAGCTCAACTAGAAAACAGCATCTTAGCAATAAAAAACACAAAGCAAAGAGCCAGTGCAATACAGAGATTACTTTTTTCCAGTGATAAGAGCATGGAGTGAGGAGTTTTGCAATTTGTTTCCCGGTTTAGTCACTGATTCAATGTGACTTTTCAAGAGGAACTTAATGCTCTTCTCACCGTAGATGCTTGCCTCATTTTCCTTATCATTGAAACAATAGCAAGACCGAACAACTTCACTTCTACCAAAGGACACTGACACCCTCCATCAAGAAATTGCTTCAAAGGAAACAAATGTGATGCTGATCAGCTCCCATGCATTGTGATTAATGACAGTGAAGGCAGTAAAGCCAGCTGGTTATCATGGCATTCATATGCATTTGCATTGCTCTAACCACGGTATTAGGACCCACATTCCACAGGGGTTGTCAGGTCTGTGCCCTCCAGGGATGGTTGGGATTATCCTACCATTCGGTTCCTGCCCTGTTGATCTCTTCCCACCAGCACTCTGTCGGCTCACCGAGGCTCTGGGATGCTGGCATGCAGGCATAGTTCCACAGTCTGTCAGAGCCTTCCTTCTTGCTGAAGACACTTCTGACGGCCACGATCACCTGTCCATGTGGGCACTGAAAGTTGAAACCTTGCCGGTACACATTGACCCATTCATCATTATCTCCGTAATTATAGGGACCGTAGTAATAGTCACCGTACTGGCCCCATGCCACAGTCACCAGAGGCAGGAACACACAGAGAAGGAAAATGTCCATCCTGAAGATGTTCCTGGCTTAGAAGTGTCCCTCTGGTTTGTTGGGCTGGCTCTTTTATATTGCCTCTAACATTTGGCTTCCAGATGTTATGTTTTCAGATCCAAGTGCAGTGTGTCATTGCTTAGCAAACCTTCTCTGAGCTGCAGAGACATCCAATTGCTTTTAAGGTGGAATTCTGCAAGTACAAGTGCAGACCCTAAGAGCAGGTCTTCTCACCACTGCAAACCATCTGTGATCCTTTACTGCAGAGCTACTGTACACAGCAAGCTGCATGTCAACTGTCAAGCAACAAGTACAACTGTCACAGACATCCCAATTTCATCCTCAAGACAGCGGTTAAGTTTGAAAACTATTTTATTTGAAATTAAAGCTCTATTTGAAGTTGCAATTTACCATCATTAACAACATGCAATCAAATGTGATCCTCTGTGTGTGTGTGACCATCCTCTTTTACCTAAATGTTTGTGTCATGATTCTGCCCGTGCCTAGCAAGAAGGGAATTGGGCAAGGTGAGGGAATTCACTGCTCCTGTTGAAAAAATTCCTGTAGAAATTTTGGGTTGGTTTGGTTGAGGGAAGGTGGAGCCCAAATGACTGAAACTCTGTCTTGGCATGGAAACAGACCACCCTGAGAAGTAGGGCATTGGCTTCCTCCGGGCAGACCTGATTTTGCCATGGCTGTGTGTTAGCTCTGTGAAACTGTGGACTCAGCAGATATTTTAATTTGAGAATGAAGCACATAAGCAAGTTACAATGAGAAAAGCTTCATACATGACCAGAGCCTAAAGAAATCTTTGAGCAAGGGCCTTGAGGCTACCTTGATTTTATCATGGGCTGTGAACACAAGGATGATGCTGAGGAACTGCTGTGCTGCAAATTCAAAACCTGACTTGCCACTTGGAAAGTGTTTATATGCAACATCCTTAGGCAATTTCTTTATCAGGAACTCACTCTTTTCAGGAATGTCTGGAATGATGTGCTTTACTTAACTGTGTACTTGACCCATAGAAAACTCTGGAACTTCAGCTACTTTTAATAAGTAAGACAGTCCAAAGTCAATCTAACACAATTTACATATGCCTATGTTCCCTCTGCTGTGTTACTAATAAAATGTGTGACCCTTGGAAAAACTCCAGATTCAGATTCTGTCTCTTTTAGTGAAATCCAGAGACTGTTTCTTCCTGCAAGCTTCTTATCAAATCTTTTTATTACCTCTCTTCCACATTTGGACCATGCACAGGAAAAAGGGAAGAAAGAAAAGAAAAAAAATTTATGAGCTTTTACTCTGTTGCTGGTACTGACAGAAAGACCTGTGATGGTAACTGGACTTGTTGCTCTCTAGGGATCTCCAAACCCATCCTGCCTGGTCATTTTTTTGCAGGAGCATAAACATCCCAGGAGGCAGGTGCATTTACTAACAATCCTCAGATCTCAAAACTGTCTCCAGCCTCATCAGCCAGATGCTTTTATGCCTTTAGCTAATAGCTTTTCTTGTAGCAGAGCCTTGCTCAACAAAACTGCAGGTGGTGGTTGGGTCTTTTCCAGAACAGTACAGCAACTTCTCAGTTGTCTGTGCTCACAGCCAGTGCAGATCCACTTGCACCAGGCAGGTGAGAGCTGCTGGTGTGACTCAGTGCCTCACTTCCATCTGCACCAGCCCTAGATGCCTATGGAGACAGCAGGGAAGAAACCATCCCTTGGAGCTGGCCTCCTCTAGATCCCAGGTAATAGTGGGGGGACACAGGTACCCAATGTCTAAAGAGAGTGGAAATTTAAGATTAAAAAAACCCGTAATTATCGGAGGAGCACCAGAGTGCAGGAGTTGTACAATCTCATATGAGTTTTTCAGCTAACTCAATAGAGTTCTTTTTCCCCTCTTACTTCCTTAAATACACAGTCACATTAGGGAGTACTGCACACTGCTGTGTATGCCTAAGAGGCATTCTGGAAGAAGTTTTAGCCAGGAGAACCACATTATCATATACATATGATCCTCACCTCACATAACCCTTCATAAGCACCATTCCTTGTAACAAAGTTCTTACATAACCCACAATATTACAGGCAAGAGGGAAGCAGAAGATGGAAAGAAGGCTCTATGGAGAGTAGGCAGTCTTTTGCTTACCTTTGATACGCACATGAAGCTTTGAGGGGGTCTGTTTTCACTTACATGCAGTCTACCCTGCCTGATCCCAGTTAGTGGATAGAGTGACATTTCCATGCTGCATTGTGAGCAAGAAATGGCTTGGCTGCTATGCAGGGAAAATAGTGAACACAGTAGATGTGGAACAACAACTCTCTGTAGCAATTGAGACGTGTCTTGGCTAACCTTATTCTGTTCTGGCCTCTGAATCAAGACTAACAGTTCAAAAGCCAGTGGCTTTTGAAGAGCTGCAAACTAATCTACAGCTTGGTGTCTTTGGTTCTCTTCTGCTACAGTTTGCAGAAATTTATTTAAAAATCAGTCCCTCTCTGAAATTATCTACCCTTTTATTTGACTTTAACAACATCAGCTATATGCCTTGTATATCCAATCTTTGGAAAAGCAGAAAGTGTCAATGAAGTAGTAAATATGAGGCGCTAAGATCTTCAATCTTTCATTATCAATTCCTTGCTGTAGCATCTATATTGTATGGTAATTTTCTTCCTCATCAGCATTTAGAAATGTTGCATTTAATCCACACCAAAAAAATAATTTCTGTCCTGCCCAGTGTTGACAGATGAAAGTGGTTATTCTTGATACCCTGCCTCCCTGGCCTAACTTTGGAGTTAGCTCAACTTTTAGCACAGTTGGGACTAAAGAGGAATGTTCTTTCCAACTTTAATTTTTCTGTGTTTCTCTCCTGCTGAAGGTAATAGATGCACCATTACTTAGTGATGCAGGTGTTATTAGTGCTTTGGAGCCATTAGAAAAAATGTTGCATATTCTCTTGGCATGTCATCATACAGGCATGAAGTAGAGAAAAATTTCAGTACTTTGAACTAAAATCTCAGATGAAAAGGTATGATTTGAATGAATAGCAGTAGCCAGCCCAAGCTCAATACTAAAATAAGAGAAAGAATGGTAAAGCTGTATTTATTATCTGGCAAACACAAAGATGCTAGAGCTGCAATGAGAAAAATGAGGGTTCAGACTTGGTCTGTAACAGGTACAACTAGATCTGTGTCTACAAAACTGAGTTGCATGGAAGTAATGTGGTTTTATTGGAGTGTCTGTGCTTCTTAAGTTCCTGTGTCTGCAAAGGACTGGCTCATGGGCAGCCAGTTTTTACCTCACTTTGAGGCCATTAGGAGCATATGAGGGTGTAATCTCACAGCACTTCACCATTTAGATTAATAGGAGAGATTCCATCTCATATTACTCAGGACTATGGCCAAAAGTAGAACTTTACACTTTGGGCTGGTGAAGGAGGCTGAATGTGTAATACTGAAATCTTCTGTACACAAAACAGGTATGGCAGAAGCAGTACAGTTGCTGCAGCAATATACGTCTGCTTCCAAGCTAATGAACGGCATTGTGGCATTTCAGTGTGAGAAGAAAGTGTTTTTCATGACAGCTCATATCATCACTGAGGTCACACGTTGTGAATATATTTTTCATATTTTATTGCACGCTGTCTCAGTGTGATGCTGGCAGTTCTGATAAAGCAGAGTGGCTTAGATGAATCAGGGAGGCTGCATGATCTGGGAGCTGTAAATTGAATTCAATTACAGATTACTTTCCTGTCATCTTTGCAGCATGACATATATATATATATATGTATTCAATAACATAATAAAGGCACCCCAAATCCTTGAGCTTTTAAATGCAAGAAATTTATATGTATATATATGTAAGTTACCTGCATTGCCAATTATCAAAAAAGTTTGAAGATTTGGGGTGCTTTTATGACGTTTTTGAAATAAGATTACAGAGACCTTGGTATTGTGGAGGACAAAGCTGTTGAAAGACTGCTTCATAAGAGGTAAAGATATATCCTAGTCAACTTTTTAGCTCAGAGATATTATCTTCTTTCAGAATAATGTATATGGTTAAAGTTGGAGTTAATTTGTCAAGTTTTCCTGCTATTAATGATATTTTGTGTAGCTCCATTCACTTAATGTTCTCAAAGTATTTTGATTAAGCCTTTTGAACCACCTTTTTGAAAAACAGGAAAGGATAAAACTCTTTCCACAGTGAGTCCAGTGATCTGCCCAATGTACACCAGTACCTCAGGGCTAGAGAGAGATTTTAGACTTCAGCATCTAGACTGGAATTTAAAATCCTATTCCGGTCCTGGGAAAGCACACATTTTCCCAATCTTTTCTTCCTACTACTTCGCTACAGAGATGCTGGTTCAGCTTCTACTTTGTGTAGCTCTTTTCATGAAAAAGGGAAGTTACTAGTTAAGATACTGTAATACTAGAAGATAGCTGTTTTCTCTGCAGAGCTGTTTTCTCCTTGGAAGGAACAGTAGAAAATTCTGATATGATACCACCTGTAATATTGCTGTAGAGCTATTGCTCGCAGCAGTTCTACTTTGCTGAGTTAACATAAGGCTTCGAATAGCTTCCTTCCTGCATGTGTAGTTTTAAATTACAGATTAAGTAATAGAAGCAAACTGAAAAAACAAAACTTCAGTCACAAAGTCTCTGAGGAGAGGGTAAGAAAGCTGCACTGAAACTTCAGTAAAGAATCAACTGAAACTAATTTTCTTGGTTTGCGAGACCATCTAGATGCCATGGTAACTCCTTTCCTTCTGTGAGTCTGAGATCTATTATTTTGAAAATGCAATTTTCAGGTAATCAGCAAACAACTGCATCATGGATTCATCATTGCTAGATCAGATAACCCCAAAAAACTGCTCAAAAGCAACATTCACAAACCTTTGTGACAAATCTTCCCCATCTCACATAAAGCTTTGAGTAGGGAAAGGTTGGATGCTGGAAAAAGAGCTGAGTTGTGCAAGGGAAGGCAATCTTTTCAACAGCAGGGTTTGTACAAACATCCTAGAATGGCTGCCCAGAACCAATTGCCATCATTACAGACTTCCACAGATCTCTCCACAGAAGTTATTTCAAATAGATTTACTAAGGGATATTTAACCAGTTCTGATACAGCCATTCTTCAAATAAGGATATGAAGAACTTGGTAACTTGTCTATTATGTACATATTGTAAGAAGTTGTGATTACAGTGTCCCTTCCAGGATCCTTACAATAAAGAAAAGCTGATTTGAGAACTGTTTGCCATTACAGTTTCACGCATCAGGACAGGACATGGTACTTTTCCTGTCACATTACTGCTAAAAGCAAGGTGTCTTTTCCTAGTACCTTTTGCTATCAAAGACTGTTCTTTTGTTTAGGCTTCTTTGTATCAAAATAAAATCTTAAGTGTTCATAATTATTTTGCTTTAACAGTCACTAAAGTCAGGTTCTGTCTGACAGCCCATGTTATGTGGGAAATGAGATGAGATGCTTACTTGGGCCCTTTTGGCCCTTTTGGCCACGTGCTTTGTGAATTTGGATAGCTGGAATGACACTGAAACCCAGCTCCTGGAGCCCTCCATCCACTTTACATTCTAGTCATGAGAATGATTTCTCTTTGCAGTTTTGCTTTTGAGATACTGCAGATGGTGGGGGGAAGAAATGGGGGGAGAGGAAGAGAAGATCTGGGGAAGGAGCTTCTGCACCCTGCCACCATAACTCATTGTAATCTGACCTTCTGGATTTTCAGCGCTGCTCAACCATCCATCACTCCTCATGTGACTGTCACCTCATATTATTGTAATTAGCAGCAACCAGCTCAGAGGTTTGCCAGTGGAAGCAAAAAAGTCCCAGAAGCTCTCTGCCAATTTAAAATTAACCCTGTAATTACTGAACACATTGTCCTGTTCCAAAAGTAGCTCCTTGGTATTTACGCTCAGATAATAGCATGGTCCTTTGGTGGTATCCAACTCCTTGGCTCACCCTGCCTTGTTGTCCTTGTGTCCTCCCAGCTCCCAGGCTGCTTCACCCTCCTTCCTCACTACATGCCACCCCTCTTTGCTGCCTAGGAGAACTGAAGCTGCTAATGAGGGTGCTCAAGCCGGCAGTCCCAGAGTCTGTGGGTGGATGATAAATTCGGCTTTCTGTGGTTGTGCCAACTGAGGTCTGTCTACTCAGCCTCAGAAAAGACCTTACTGCTCTATCTGTTCTTCTCCTCCATCTGGGACTTCTCCCTGTGCAAGCACTGCAGAGCAGAGAGCCACTGGGGTCCCTGCCCGTTTGTGTGGCCATTGGTTCACGCTACTGTCTAAGACTCCCTGTGTTTGTTGCTGTGGATGTCTCAGCCAGGTGGACAAAAGCTAGGTCAGATCTGCCTTCTCATGCTACAAGTTCCTCACCCTTCTCATAAACTATCTCCAAGTGTGATTGGCAGTTGCTGTTGCCAAGTCCCTCTTTACATGGCATTTACAGATCTTGCTTCAGTGTCTTTTAAGCAGCGGGTGGCTGGACATCATCCTTGTTGTTACTTTTTTCAGCTAATTAAGTGCAACTCCTGCTCTGCTGTACAGAGGTGACAGCACTGACAGCTCACTGGAAGGCCGCCTTCCCTGGGGAAATATCTGGGGTTGCAGACAAAAAATTGAGATATGGAGAGCGTGACAATATCTGACACCCAACCTCTGTGGTCATTCTCTCTGTTTAAACAAATAGAGCACAGTCAGGTAATGAAGGTCCTGATAGTCCTGCAGTTCAACTGTGTGATGAACTATTTCAGTGAGTGTGGCAGGCAGGTTTGACTCGGCCTTGGCTCAGATACATTCTGATAGAGTTTGCATATAACCAAAAATGTGTTTGCTTAACCCATTCTGCACTGTTCTGTCAAGGCACAGCTTTTTTTACTCTGACGTCCACAAAAGCTGGTCCCCAAGCCCTTAAGGATAAGGTGATACCCTTTTTTTTTCAGTAGTTCTGCACTGCCATAATAATTTCTGTTCAATGGTGTACTTTTCTCCATCCCTGCGTTCTTGCAAGCAGTTGCAAAGACCACTATTGCTACAAATTGTCTACCTTTAATTTAACCTCTCTGGGAGGCTGGGCCAGAACAGCTCCTGCTCATCACCACAGGAAGTAAAACCGAGAGCTCCTGAAACATGATTTTGCTATCTAGTCTTTATATGCTTGAGCCATGAAATTTCTGAACCTGCACTCAACCTTCAAACATATTTGCCTTTGCACCACAGTTTAGTGAGCCTTATGCCAACCCACATGACAAGCCATGTTTGTATGAGCATTATTGTATTTTGTTGGTGTGCCTGACACCACACACGATACCTGCAGTAACTGTGCTCACTGAGAAGCAGGAAAGTGCCCACATAACTATTACTGTCTTAAGCTTTTCTAATCACATCAATTTCCCGTAGTTTGCCAACTTCATCCACAGAATACATTCTAGGTTCTTTTGTTGCATTGAGAGCTCTGACAACTTTATTGGGTCAGCGTGCTCCTGTGTCTCTTCTCAGCTTTCTTACATTTAAAACCGCTGCTCATCATGAGAAAAGGTGATGTGGAAGAGTAGCCTTGAAAGCCATAACCTTGGTGTTACTATGTGGTTTATATGCATAAATGAAGAGAAAATACTTGCCAGTAAATGGAAAGATAGAGATGGAAAGAACAAAAAAGGAATCAGCAGAACTCCAAAAAAACCTCAGGAAGCAAAGTTGTATGTTTGGGTTATTCATAAGGTGAGGCATGACAGGCACTAGGGAACAGTCTGTCTTGTACTGCATAACTGCCTTTGAGGGAATATCACAAGATTAAGAGAAATTTCTGCTCATTACTTCAATGCCCAGCTCCATTTTATGTCCACACAGCGCAATGTGAAGTGTCAGCACTCATTGCTTTAGGAGCTCACAATTTAAGCTAACTGGAAATGCTTGTGCATAAGTCTTGCACTATGGGATTGAGCTGCTTCTGTAGTCATACCCAGTGACTCTTTCTGGTGAAGCAGGAAAAATGGAAGAGTTTTCTTCAGTGGAGATCAAATACCTGACTCTGGCCAGGTAATGAAGGCCAGAAGTTGCTGTTCTGCTAAGTGTAGTCGGCAACACCACACCGTCCTTATGTTGCAATGGGCACAGTGTAGTTCAGGTTGGAAGACAACTGTGGAGGTTTCCAGATCAACCTCCTGTTCAGATCAGGGTTGGCTGAAGATCTGACCAGATTGCTCACAGCATTATCCAGTCCTGAATATCTCCAAGGATGGAGAATGTACAGCCTGTCATTTTTCCACCTGCAAACAGAAAGCGTGAGTTATAAAATTGTAATGTTAAATCTTTGTGACCAGAGGAACCTGATAACAGAATCAAAGCTGCTGTTACTCTGTTACTTGAGCACTCCTTGCTCTACAGCTCTCTTTATCACTGTACCCTTCAAAGCATGATATTGAAAAGGGTATATTTTTCACTTTAGGAGGCATGTCCTGTCTCTATGCCATTAGAATACTTAGCAACATGGATGCAGATGCGTGCCACACATGCAGTGAATGTCAGACTATTTTCCAGCCTATATTAGACACATTTGCTAGCTCTCACCCTGTTATTTTTATGAGGAACCCAAAACCCAGCAATTAAAAGGAGTGCACCAGTGTTCTTTTATGTTAGCAGTGGGTTAGATTAATTGCCTGTGAACTATCATTGTCCCTAGCCCAGTAATGCTGCAGCTCTGCAGATGGAACCTTGTACCCAGTAAAAGAACTGTGCTAATTGCCCAAAACCCTTTTTGTGTCATTCTTCTAACAATATTATTGTGTATTTAAACCTAAGCTTCAGAATATCAACAGTTCAGCAGGAGTTGCTGGTTTAGTAAATCCTGGAATTCTGGGTTAATAAATCTTGTCACACTGAGTTTAGTCATACCTCAAGATAGCTCTGCCACTCTGCTGTTCTGAATCCTTAAAAAAATTACATTGTCTCTTCATATTCCTGTTTGGCCTTCTCCTAATTTTTGGTATTTCTGGCCTGATGCTGTAAACTCAGTTGTTAAGTTACTGTCTCATTATGGTTTTGACAACTGATGTCTTGCAACCCAAAGCAAATACCCATGTTCTCCAGCTGTTGTTGCTTGCTTCTTGCTCTCTGTCTTTTCACAGGTGAACTCACAGTCTTGTGCAATTGTGGAAAAAGATTGGGAGGAAAATGCTACCAATTATTCAGCAGAAAACAAAAATCAGTTTCTTAGCCTGTGGTTGTAATAACTGCTATGGAGCTGTCTCTCTCGATACATGATTTCCTGACATTAAATGAATTTGACATTTACATCTGCTTTTACTTCTTCCAAAAGCCCTGTGTCATTTTTTCCCCATTTAAAGTGATGTTGTACTCTGAAAAGTGTTTTTAATATTGGCACTTAAGGGCTCTCTGTTTATTTTGTCAAGTTTACTCAGAGCAAAATCATTTGGTTTGACAGCAAGAAACTCTCTAGCTTTTGCGATCTTGGGATTATGGTGGAAAAGGCCTTTTCTAACTCATAACACTGCAGACCCAGGTGTCAGAATCTTCCTGAACTGTACAGAAGTGATGGAGAGTGATGAAGGAGAGCATGACGCACGATGCTGAGAATAGACTGTGCAGGAAAAGCAGAGACAGTAGGCTTCTCTCCCTTGTCCCTCTCTCGCTGCTACAGAGGATTTATGACGCTATAACAGGCTTTGCCGTGAGTTGAATACAAAAAAAATTTCTCCCAGACCGTAGTACAATCAGCATTTTTGCTGCATTGGCTTCATTGCTTTGCTTCAGTACTCCAGTGAGCTGACTGGCAAAAATCCCAAGCTGCATGCTAAGATCCCTGCAGCACTGCAGGCAAGAGTGCCCAAGCTGCAGAAATAATGAAATAATGTACATTGTAAGTGCCCTTCACTAAGTCAGAAGTTTCCCTGCAGAGCACCAAAATACTGGAGAGGGTGTTGCCAAAATTCCTTCTTTGCTGTCATCTACTGCAGAGGTAATAATTTGCATATAGTTGCTGCTCAATGAATTCCCTAATACAGCCATCTTCCCTCCACACCAGGGAGCTGCTGGCTGCTTTCATATGCAATACACAGATCCAGATTCCTATAAACATGAGGCCAGGATGATAGGATCACTTATCTTTTCACCAAGATGAAACTCAATCAGAAAAAGCAATTTCATTGCTGTAAATACATCTCTTACCAGTTTACTCTATCCTTTACTGTCTCTTGCTTGCATTCTAAATATGAGGCTCTCAAGTAAGGTTTATTAGGTGTTCACAGTGCTAGACACAATGAGATCCTGATCTTTCTTCATCCATCACTATCACAATCACATCAGCCTTTTTTTGTTACAGTGTCTGTTCTTTCAGTATGAAGGTCTGCTGGGACCTCAGTGGTAATAAGAAGAGAGTGCTGCTTTTCTCAGCCATGCCTCCTTTTTAGAATATAAATGGCAAGGCTCTTTATTGCACCCAAAATGACATTTTCCCACAGATACCAGAGATTATTTTTTGAGTTGGCTTTTTGCTTTTATGCCTAATTGATACTTTTTTACACTGTATATTTAACAGCTTTCTGGCACTTTCCATGTAAGAATCTTGAGGTACAGAAATATTGTATCTATTTTATAGACATGTGAATCTGAGGAAAAGCATGGTAAGGTCATCAAGGTCATGCACTGAGTTTATTAAAAAAATGGCATTTTAAAAAACCCCAGCAGTTCACCACCATTTCTTTCCCTGTTTTTAGCTATTCCTATTCTCTGTGCCTTCTCTCCCTCCTGTCTTCCATTTCTGCTACCATTTTGCCAATGTCTTGTCCTCTCTTTCCCATGAAAGTGGGGTTTGTTTTCCATATTTCTGAATCTGGATCTGATACCCAAACACTTCAGTATGTCATGAAGACTCACTCACTGCCAATCCTGCTTCTCTTTCACATGCCAACAGCTAGGAAATTCCATAGCAAACTCCCAACTATTTCAGGGATCTTAGACACTGCCAGGAATTCTCCTTTCTCCTGTGTTTGTTTTTTGGGTTTTGTTTCCCGGTGACCCATTATAGTGCTGGCTGTTAATTTTGTTATGGGCCATTAGTATTTTGCTTTATAAACAGGTCATTCTGTAATGTTGTGGAGACTGCATGTGTTTTCCATGGGACGTTCTGGACTCAGCATCTTTTGTATGACTATGTGCAGTAGTATGTAGGGATGCAGCCCATCTTTCCTCAGCCTCTATTTCAAACAAGTTTCCTAATACAAATTTTCTTTCAGTATTCTCACATTGAAAATGCCCCTAGATTCTTCCTGGATGAAATCTTCAGCGTTTGCCCTGCAGTGCACCCCAAAAAAGGACAATCATCTGTGTATATGACAGCTGGTGAAAGGGAAATGTTTAAGGTTTGAGTGAGATTTTCTGGTTGGTATTGTTTCCTCTTAACTTTAAAAAAAATAAAACCATCATAAATTCTGCACGTGACTATTTTAAAATCTTCCAGGCAATATACTCTGTGAAGTAAGAATAGCCAGTTCAAAATTCTGATTTGTATTGATGTGGGCACTCTTTGTATTTTAGACACCTTCTAAATGTCTTTTCTGGATGGATTTGTATCTTGTTTTTAATACATTGAAACAAGGGGCAGCTGCTAAGGAGGAGGGGAGGCTCCTTGCCAACGTGAGGACACCAGTGGAGCTATCTACCAATTTCAATAAGAGAAGAACAATTTTTTTCTTTTCTCTCTTTTTTTTTTAAATTTTTAAAAATTATTTTTTAATTTTATTTTTGCTTTCCACTCCTCCCATCTTTCCTAGTGCTCCTACTCACTTACATTCACTCCTGGATGTAGGAGTTCAGTCTGCAAATAGAATCAATTATTGCTGCCTTCATGAGGCTGTCAGCAGAGCAAGGTTAAGTGTCACAATGTTTTTGTGTTGTGAATAGCTATTCTATCTTCACTTGCTTGATATAAGCAGGCTTGCAGCCCCTTTCCCCTTTATCCTGCTCAATGCAACATGTAGATTGCAGATCACTAAAGCTGAGATTACTTGGCTTTACAAAGCTTCCCTAATATGACTTGTCTCTCCCTGTTGCTCTCCTAAAAGTCCCACAAGATCTCTGAAACCCTGAATTTGTCTGAGTGTGATCACAGGAAAAAAAATCTGGATTTTAAAAAGCTTTTTTTCCTTCTCATTTGTTTTACATCCACCACCACTTATCTATATGAACAAGGCATGGCAAAATAGCAATAAGAAAGAGTAACCCCATACTGATAAGATGGCTGCTAGTTGATCTGCCTTTACAGCTCTACCCAAGAAAATCATTAGTGACTGGAGTAACAGCATGGCTGGGAGAGTCTCAGGAGATGTAGCCAATTCCAGGTGGATCAGCAGCCTCATATAAGGTGGGCTGGTACTGGTGGAAATGATAGTTTTCAGGAGGGACAAGAAATGAACTCCCTACTGAGCTATTTTCCATAAGAGTAGAGATTGTTACAGTGTCTGTGCCACTTCTTGCTAGATGCTAGTAACATTCTGCTCTACTCAGAATTTCCCAAGTGTCTTTATTTGTTGAAGCAATCCTTTCTTCTTTCTGCCCTGTACTCCTGCTAAGTAAATAGTAGTTACTTTGCTGGTGGGAAATTTACCCAGTGTGTGGAGCAGAGAGGTGTACTGGAAAAAGCAAGTGTCAGCTGTGCTGTTTGATGGAATGATGAAACCTGTTCAAGTTGCTTAAATGGCATCATTCCTATGTAGGAAACTATAGCGCAATGGTGGAGTATTAATCTGATGAGAGGAACTTCTCATCAGCTTGGAAATCCATGTATGGTTGACAAAACAACACCTAAAGCTGGCCTCTTGTTCTCCCTTAAAGTTTTAAGTGCTTTTGAAGCTAACCCGTTCTGCTGGAGGGCTGCCCAGTATTGCTTTGGCCTGCCTCTTTATCTGGATTCCTGCCACATAAGAGATGTTAGCTACTTCGATTGTGTTTTAGAAACATGGAAAATGTGGCTCATGTAAGCTTATGATAATGGATTGCTGAACTTTTCAGGCTGATGTTGTGTTTTGTATTCTGCATTTCATGCTCAAGAATTTCCCTTGTGTAAACTCACCCCTGGTGTTTGTTTGCAAAGAGAAGTCTTTTGGAGAGGGGACAGGATTTGCCAAAAGTAGGAAGGGAAAGCAGTTTACCATGAAAGGTGTGACAGATTCTGTACCTCACTGGAGCTTTGCAGCAGAATCCTCTTTTGCTGCTCTCTGATATCCTCTTTTGTCGTACTTTTGACTGATAATTGTCAATGCCTAATCACCAGTCTGTACTGCTTGAGACATGTCATGGCTTGTTGAGATTCACTGACCATCACATTGCAGGCCACAGCTGCCTTGGTTTCGTAACATCAGAGACAAGAAAGCTGTCTGACAGAAGCATTTCTTACTGGAGCTTCCAAACAGACAGCCACCACAACTCTTACCTTATTGTTGGTAAAGATATGCTCATGAAGTAACAGCTGTGAAAAAGGTTATTTATTTAGTAAAATAAGGTATGCATTTATATATCCCACTCCTTATTTAGATTTTTATTTATGTATCCCTTCAAAATTAGAGACTGTCAGGGATTACGTGCAGTGCAGTTATTAAAGTGCATGATTTTATTGTGAGGCCCTTGGGCATATGGCAAGTTTCTCTCCATATCTCAAGCATAGGCTCCCCACCTCCCCAGCACTTACCTGCATGAGTGTGGTTGTGCTAAGGCAATGTATGGCTTCATGGTTTCACTTTTCCTTTCTTCAGGTGTGATTTCCTGGCAAAGGCATGGCATTATCTTGGCATCAGACTGGCTGCAGGGAGAGAGGGTTGGCTTAAGAGCTGCAGACCTCACAGTTCATTTTTTGTTCGGCCTTTGCTTCATTCAAATGTTTCAGCCATTTTTTGTTATTTGAGCAATGTCAAACTTCTCAAATGGATGTTAAGATATGAACACAGGCAAGAGTGGTGAGTGCACAGCTCCGGTCCCATGATGGGGCCCTAATTGCTCTAAAGGTTTACACACTTTGTCAAGTCGTGTTTTTAAGTCTTCTCTTGATTCAGCCTATTTTCCACCAGGGGGAAGTGAAGGTGAATTGCTTAATTTGCATAGGACCTGGAGGCAAAAGTTTTCAGAAAAATTAAGGCCTTGACATGGTGATTTTTATATGCGTGTGGATGTCTTGTCAGCCCATGGTTGTCCTACAGAGACAGCATTTCCCTGAATGGCTAGGTTATGCACATGTGCACAGTGTGTATGAAGTGCTTTTAGTTTCTGATAAAATGAAATGTCCTTATAATAAACCCTGTCCCCACAGAAATCAAGAGCAAAGCTCCCAATGACATCTGAGGGTGCAAAGTATTATAAAACTTAACCTTCTAGAAATGACTGAAGTCTGGACAGGACAGATTTTTCTAAGGTGCTAGTAATTTCTTTACAGAGGAATCTAATTTCTTAGCCTTGTGTGCTGTGAAAACACCTTTTCTTTTAGAAGCAGGCTTCCCATGGTGATCAAGAGAAGAACTGAACATTTGATGAGAGTATTTACAGCTCTATGGGATGGGGCCATAATGCTCTTTTTTGGGTAATTTAAGGTCTCACGGAAAAATCCTGAAGCATCTATCTGAAAAGATTACGGACAATCCCAATTCCCAGTCTGGGATTCAACTACACTTCTGGTTTTTCATGGTTTGTATTCCAAGCCTAAACTGGAATCCAGACAGAGGCATATGGTCATTCTGCCTCTACAGAAGACCTGAAACTGCAGGCTGACATTTCCCTGACTTCAGGGTTGTTTCTACTGCTGTGTTTTGTGGCATCAGCCCATTTCAGCAGCAGCATTAGGTTAAAGGATACCCAGAGGCCTCCTTGTCAATCACAAAGGAGTTGAGGTTTATTCTCAGACACATCATTCCTGCCCACAGCCAAGGTCTGAAATAAAGCTGGCCGAGGAGGATTGCTCAGACATGCAGGTCATGGGCAGGCCAGAGTTTGTGCTTGGAGCGAGTCAGCCCCAGAACCTCTATGAGACTGACATTTGAAGATGAGGACAGAGGAAGACAGGCCATGAGTGCATCAGTAGCACTTGTGTATGTGCACATCTAAGCCAATCTGTGGGTGAAATTCTTGCAGCTGGGTAAGAATTTTGCTGCCTTGCTTGGCAGACAATGGGGGTAGCTGGACTGGCCCTGAGGGTGGGAGGGAAGGGTAAAGGCAACTTCCCACCTGAAAAGTGTCATGACAGGGACTAGACTAGATTTCATGCCCTTCCATTGATTTCTGTGCCAGACAGCCATGGAGACTGTAGTGATACTTAAACGGAGGTTTTTCTCTTCCTCCAGGGGAAAAGAGAGGCCAGAAAATACAAGAGCTAGCTTGTATGTCTGCTGCTCAGCTGAGGGCCTCTGGATTGAGTTCCTCACTGCAGTGTGACCAGCAGGTTCTGGATACCTGCTGCACAGGGTTGCATGGGATTTGCTTGTGGGATTGAGGGGAAATGGTTCAGTCTGTGCCAGGCAGGGTAACATCCACAGGAATTAGAGAAAAACTTGTGCATAAGAAGGAGGCAGGATCAAACAGTTTGGGCCTAAAGCTAAGGAAGTGTATTTCTTAGGAAATACTAACAGGATCAAGATAAGACATATGGACAAAAGGCAGTAATTGAACTTTTCTACTACAAATTTCCCTGTAGCTGCTTCTCAGATCAAGAGACATTCAGGATTTGTTTCTGGGAACAATAATGTGGAGCCCTTCTTCTCCTCTTGATTGTAGCAGTGTGAATCAGGAGCAAGTCTGGAAGCCAGTGCACCTGACATAGTAAAACAGAGGATGAAGGCACATAAATCCATGAGCTAGGAAAGGGAAAACTTAAACATACATTGAAATGACTGACACAAGAAGCAGTAAGAATGTAATTTCTTCCCACACTAGTGTTCAGCTGACCTTAAACTTTAGGGGGAATTAATATGTGAGGACTGCACTGCCCTGTATCCATTTTGGCTCCTGGTTGCTCTGCACCATCAGCCAGCAGGAGGGCTGCTGTAAAGTGCCTGGAATCAGGATACCCAGAAAGGCACCCAGCTCTTGTCCCAGCATATACCAATGGCAGCATGAACAGCTCTGAAGGAGCAGTCAGCAGCAAGGATTAGTGAAACCCTTTCCTTACTAACCCTGAGGACAGGCAAGGTCTTGCAGGGATGTGTACTGTTTATTCTCCATTGCTAATTCCCATTTTTTTCTGTTCCGGATAACTGGCTGCTGAAGTTGAGGTTATTCCTAATATCTTGGAAAAAATTTTACTTCCAGTTTCTATCTGATCAAATTGGTTATTTCTTTTTCCACTGTTGTGCATGACAAAGTGCAGCCCAGAGCAGAGCTACGTGTTCACAGAGCACCCAGAAGTGAACCCAGGGCAACTAACCCAGCTGGTTCTACTTCCATATGAAACATATGCCATTGTAAAGAGAAAGTTTGAGATGCTTGTAAGCTCTTTTTGATGCACACAAAAGAGGTTATATCTTTTTTTTTCAGCCAAATATATGCTGTCCTGGGTTGTAGCTTTGCCTGATTTCCTGTCATCAGCTTCAAGGAGACTTGGATGTAAGATATTCACTTTTAATCCTCTGCCTGCAGGAGCTGGAGATGGGGCTTAGAGGACAGGAAAATATACAAAACCCCTACTTGTTCCTCATTTCCAGTTGCCGCTTCCTCCTCTTACCAAATCAAGAGATGTCTATATTTAATCTCCAGCTCTAATGGAGAACGTCTGCTAGTATTTTCTCATTGACTGCATTAATTTTGAGAGCAATCTTCATCCATTGTGAGCTTCTGTTCCCTCTAGTGGTGGCTGGGCTCTGTGTAAGACATAACATATAGGGAGTTTAAGTGTGAAGGTATATTCAAGATCTGATTTATCCTCAACCTTCATCACAGATATTCACTAAGAGAACTAGGAGACATTTAATCCAAGCTCTGGCATTTGGAAATAGTTCTTGTGCAGGCCTGAACTTCTCAAGACCTTGTGTGCCAAGCACCAGTCCACCAGCAGGTGTCCCAGAAGCCCACTGGTTTCCACCACAGTAGGCACAGGATCTCCCCTACCTGGTCCTGGATCTTCTGAAGAGCCGCACGGATGCTCTGCCACAAGCAGCATGCAGGGCCAAACTAAAAGCACAGCGTACAAATGCAAAGTGTGTGGATTGCAGGATCTTCACCTCACCACGTGGATACAGTCCTTGTGGGGGCTGAGGAGCCTGCTGTTGCCTTGGTGACTGGAGACGGCTCTATTAGCACAGCCAGGAGAGCTTAATCCAGTATAGTCCAGAGGATTAAGAAGGAGTTTCTGCAGCACAGCACAAGAAGGCGTGATTTCAGGGATGACGTCAGGCAGATATCATGTTTTGTGTCATGTTTAGCCATCACCAGAGTACTGGGTTGAGACAGCTGCTTATCATTCTCCAGCGCTGCAAAGAGAGCCTTATCTTCCTCATATTCCAGAAGCCCTTCACCTTTGACAGGGACAAGAACTCCATTGGGGACTACCAGTTCTCTATCAGCAATATCGCTAACAGACAGTAGTTTCTCCAGCTCTTGCATTGGAAATGAAACCTCTGTCTAAAGGAAAAGCAATAATAATGTTGTACTAGTTCATGACAAAAGCACAGGAGCATGTGCTAGCACCATCTAGCCAGCATCCTCATCATTGCAGCACCAGCTACTTTGTCCTCCTTTTTCCATCTTTGAGCTCGATGCAGGTAGTTGCCCTCTGTTTTCAACTACAACTCTTACTTACTGTCTTATATCCTTTGTCTTCTGGCATTATTGCACATCCTCCCCCACTTCTTGTCTTTCAGGGAGAGGCTGAGAACTTGCAGGGAAAGCCATTGATTATGCCCCGATATGTGGGAGAGAGGATGAGACGTTCTGGTGGTTTCCCAAACCTGAGACCTTCTGACAAGGGTGAAGCCAGAGTATTCCCGCATTCCTGTTTCCAATATCTACCTGAAATCATGTGAAAATGGTTACAGGGCATGCACTGAAGCAGCCACTGGGGCAGCTTTACCTTGACCCAAGACACAGCCCTAAAAGCAGAGAGTTAAGAAGTCACCTTTGCTGCCTGCTGTCTCCTGTTGTGGTAGCCCCAGGTATGGGTCAGCTGCACCCAGCTGTCTCATTTCAAGTCTGTGTGTCCAAAGCAGCAGGGGAGGAGCCGGATGAGCAGCAATTACCTGAGGCAAGTAATCCCTGAGGACTGGGCAGACATCCTTGCATACTATGGAGAGCAGTACCCTGTTTCATGCCATGGAGCCTGTCCTGGCAGCACACTCTGTCTTGGAGCTCATCTCCTGGTCTGCTTTTCCAGGGTGTGCTCTGCCTGGCTGGTGACGTGGAGGCAGCACAGCAGTGTGTGAGCCAGGGCAGGATTTCCCTGCAAGCCCTCGGTCCTCGTCCCCAGCGTGTGAAGGTCGCTGGCTCCTGGGTAAATTTCCATCAGATGCGGCACTCTCCTGTTGCGACTCAGCATTTCTGACACCCGACTGCAGCTCCTTTTTCTCATTTGATAATTTTTTTCGTAAGGGGAGCTAACAGCCGTTACTAGAGTGATTTGGCCACCGTCCAACAGTGTGTATATTACTCACACATTTCCCTGCTAGCAAAAGGTTGGTTTTTTTCCCACAGTCTGGTTGCAGCCTCTTCCTATCTTCATCATTAGATAGCTCAGAAGGTCAGTGCTAAAAGAGAAATCTCAGAGGCTTTTTTTACAACCCAGAGTAAGGGAGGGCCAGTGCTGGGGGAGAGGGAAGGAGTGAGAAGGAATGGAGGGTATGCCCGACTGAATTAATTCTTCACTAGGATTGTCTCTGGTACAGCTGAAAACACGATTCTGGAAAATGTAATATTTATAGAAACTGTACTGCCCTGGTTGGGTAAATCTCAAGGTCATCTGATGATCACTGCAAAAGGACTGGCCAGATACTGCTGCTGTTGCCCTGGCATCATGAGACCGTAAGACCTTCAATTCAGCACTGAAATCTGCATACAAAATGAGATCCTACTCCCTCTCTCCCTCTCCCTAACAACCATCTCTCCTGAAACTGCCTTAAGAAGGAAATGCATAGCCCAGCAGTGAGGAGGTTCAAAATGCCTGGATGGCTTCTTTTTTTTCTTTTTCTTTTCCTTTCCTTTGAGAACATTAAGCTATTAACTCTAATTC
Source organism: Sialia sialis (assembly GCA_009812075.1). Taxonomy (NCBI): domain Eukaryota; kingdom Metazoa; phylum Chordata; class Aves; order Passeriformes; family Turdidae; genus Sialia; species Sialia sialis. The sequence continues at coordinate 3,845,365 of VRYO01001681.1, read as the reverse complement.
TCTCAGAGGGAGAGGTCTGCAATTCATTTCACATATAGGGCATCTCAGGAGTTTGCCTGAAGGACCAAGTGTTGGCCTGAAGCCAGTTCTTTCATTTCTGAGCCTTTTCCATTCCTTGAGGAAATTTTGCATCGACATGCTGGATGCCAAAGTCCCTAGAGAGAAAAGAGGAGCAGAGGATTTGTGTTTTCACTACATCTGCTATATTCCTGCACAAAGACAAGTCCTGGCCTCATCATCAGGTGGACACACTCCTTCCACTGCCCCAAAAGTACTAACTGTCAAAGAAATTGGTGGTTATGGGGAAAGGTGAGAGCAAGGTCATGACTGCAGCTATTTCACTCCAAACAAGTGTCCAAGTCTAAAGAGTGAGGGGTCTCTATTGGAGAAAGGGGAATCAAGGATGCACTGTCCTGAGGCAGGTACCCACATCTGAAAGTTTAAAAAATTCTCCCCTTTCAAAACATTAAAAGTGAACTAAATGTGACCTCTATAAACCTTCCTGAATTGTCTTTCCTGAGTACAGAGCAACATCTTCCCTAATATTTTCTGTTCCTAAAATATTTTCTGCTGTGGGAGTGCTTGCAAGAGTTTTTAAATTTTGTGTGTAGGGTTAATAAAGTAAATTAGGATAATTATTCATGTCTTCAAGCATTTATTGAGTGTCAACCAAAATATTTGATTGCAGTAGCAGTATTTTAACCAATGCAGCAATGCAAAGCAGTAATAAAAAAAAAAAGGTCACATTGTGAAACAGTGGTCTGCAATAAGAATAATCGTGTTGCAGCTGAAACAAGGAGCATGCAAGGCCTGCAGCAAAGGTGAACTCTCAGAGGAGTAAAAGGCATGAGAGATACATTTTTGCTGTTCATGACCTTGGGCCAGATTCAGCTAGGGCACACAAATACGTGTGGCCAGCTGTACTGGAGCGTGTCTTTGGTTCTCACCCAGGTGAGGCTGGAGGGTTTCTGTGAGCACCTCCCTGGTTCTCAGCCCTGCAACAACCCAGAGAGCCATTCTCGTCTGGGGAACTGGAACCTGGTCAATTTGTCTCCATGGAAATACTACAAATATCGCCTGTCCGTCAGGCTGCACTGAAGTGGATTTAAGCCTGGTATGTACTGTCTTGGTGAGGAGTCAGTTCTGATGTAGAATTCATGAGTAGGTAGCTGGCCAAGAGTACAAAGCTCAAGCGAAGTTATGGGAAAGCACTGGAAGAATAACAGTTTTCCACATGATGGCCAACAACCTAAGTCAAGTTCAATGGCTCATTAGACTCAGGTGACAAGATTTTGTGGATCAAGGAAAAACGGATGAGGAAAACTGCTGTGGAAAAGTTTAACTTAATTATGTAGGTGAAGGTGAAGACTGTATGTGAACAAGCAGTGTTGTACATAAACCCTTTCAAATATGAAAGGGAGATATAGGGCAAGACAGTTTAAAGCATTTGATCTTCAAATTCCAAGATCAAACCTCCCTGCTCTGGAAAAGAAAAATTATGTACAGATTTAAAAGTGGGGGCTATAGGGAGAGCAGTGGCTTTGCTTGTCTCTCTAAAGATTAAAGGCTGTGAAGGGTATGAATTCCTAGCCTAGGATGGTCTGTCTTGCTAGGACTTGTGTGAAATTGAATCTACTCTGGAGAATTCATACCAGAAAGGCTGCAGCTAATACACATGACATTCTCAAGGATTAGAAACATGATTTTTCATGGGCCAAATTACTTTAGAGACACTAGCACTGTCATATCAAGGTGAATCCCATTATCCATCTGGGGTATGCAGGATGATATGAAAGCACCAGTGGGGTATGGAATGTAGAGGCAGCTAACTTGCATGGGAAGAGATGATTGAATGCATCAATGGGAGAAAGGCCTGTGTGTACACTGTTTGTTTTGACAAACTTTAAAATTTAGGGCAGAGAGCACAGACGAAGCACAGTGTCCTCCTTGAGCTCAGTATTGTGTTAGCCATGTTTTGGAGAATGTAAGATTGGCTTTTAACTAGTGAGGGCCAGCTCAAAGAGGCAAAGTTTGCATATTGCATCCAAAATAAGCCTCCATTAGGAACTCTAAGCTGTTTCTCAACAAATGCTTTAACTTTTCCTTGAATGCTTTCAAAAATAAAAATACATTGCCCTAAACTGCTAGCTACCTTGATGATTAATGCAATGCTGAGGCATGATCAGGTGTCTTCAGATGGCCTCACAGAAGTATCTGGTAAACAAGAAGGACAAAGCTGTAGCTCAAACATTGTGGAGGCCTTTGTCTGCTGTTTTTCTCTCTTATTTTTTAATGCTTCCTGATGAAGAATATGTAATCATTATTATGTGTAATCATTCTTATGCCCCAACACATGTCATGGAGGCATGAGTAAAATTCTCTTCTTAGGTCTTGTTCTTTGGCCATAGCACCAACTCCACAGTAATTGTCTCCTGCTGAATGTAGGATCAATAATAGTATTTACATCTTTAACACTGGAACAACTGTGCCAAACAGTGCCAAAGAGGCCCTACAGAGAGTGCACAGGTTAGGGGCGTGTCAGTTAAGAGGAACATAATCTATTCATTCACTCCCTCTAACACAGTTTAGTGCCTTTTAAATTATGAAAAAATCACAAGAGTCTCTGCCTCCTTGCACATTTTTGAAAGAGCTCCAAGCAGAATGACCTCCTTCCTTCTCTGTTCCCTTGGTGAGAAGACACCCTTCTGCCTACAGTGAAAGGAAGAAAATACTAGCGTCTGCTACACCAGGGGACATATTTCAGCAGCGGAAGCTTACAGGTTTTGCCTGGTATTTTCCTTCTTCCTAAAGCACACGTTAACGACTTTGACCTTTCTAGTAATTTGATTCCAAAAACAGTGTTGCAGCAGCTGAGCCCTAAGATGCCATTTGGAAGATTATTATCACTCTGAAATCAAAGCAAACAGCTGCTTGTTCAAGCCTGTGTGGAGATCCCCTCACTCATGGAGATCCTCCTCTCTCTTCTCTCAGTGTTCTCAGCCTTTGGCCTGCTGTCAAGAAGTTCCAGTCTGCTTGGCTAATGCAGAGGATAAATATGATGCCAATTCTTTGCATTTGTGTAATACAAAAAAGCTGTAGGAGAGCCAAGCTAGTTGAATACACCAAAGACATCCTTGTATGTGGGTACCTAAGACAGAGGGGGCAGGGCCTGTAAGAACTTTTGTTCATGTCGTGCAATTAGTTGAAAGGCTATCTAGGCTATTTGCAGATAGATCAGAAAGTGTTCACTTCTTGCCTCAAGCAGAAGCTGGCTCATGCAGTACCTCTTCCAGATCTGCATTTCCTTGGCTCCTCCCACAGTGTGAATAATCCCTAACATTTCCATGACTCAGTGGATTTGCTATGGAAATCATGGCAATATTTTCAGAGTCATAGTCTAATACCTGAGCCCCGACATGATTCGTGCCCCCACATCTCTGGCATTTTGCATAGTTATGTAACACCTCTTACTCATGGCACCAAAATCAGGAGTATGTCCAAGTAGCGGGGAACAAGTGAAATTGGAGTAAAATCCAAACCTCCCTTTCACTCACTCTTGAAAACTTTATCATTCATGTTTAAGTGTGCAACATTTTTAGAAATGTGATTTGCTGATAGCTTGCTCTTTTGGTGCAAGCAACAGGGTCACAACCTTATTTTAAATTTCTTCCTTTTGCATTGCAAAATTCAAGTTACTGTGTAGAAAGAAAATCTGCTCAGCTACTTCACAAGAATAATATGAGCATCTGCCTTCATCTTTCCTTTTTCATCCCCTTTTCTCCTGGTCCCCTTCTCCCTATTCCCAAAATGCTTAATAAGAGCGGTATCTGGGAGAGTAGGTGTGTATAAAAAGAGAAAGAAGTAATGTCATCCATACAACCCTCTAAGCCCACAGCTGTGTTTCTTATATCAACTGAATATAAAGCTGCTGCCCTCAGAAAATTGATAATATAAATAATTTGAGAGGCTCACTGCTCTGTGCAGAACACTAGCTGTCCTCAATGCAGTTTCTGGTTGCTCCTTTATGCAAAGTATCCTTTCTGCTGTATGTGACAAGAGGTGGTGCTCCCGGTTTAGATGGGGCATTCACGATGTGTGCAGAGGCCACAGAGCCTCATCAGGGGGTGGCTACACTGGGGAGTGGTCACAAAGAACTATCCAGTGTTTTTTGTGATATTCAGAGAAGGTTTTTTTTTTTTTCCTGACTAACTGAAAGTAGGAGTGAATCACCTGGCAGTGAGTTCACATTTATGAATACAAATAGGATTTGAAAGTGGTTGGTGTGCATGGCTTCCATGTCTGCAGCAGCTGCCTTCTCTGGGCCATAATCACATTTTCAGAGAAGCGGTATCAGCTGCTACTGCTGTCTGTAATAATAACAGTAGCACTGAATCCTCTGCTCATATATTCATACAGCCACGGTCTCTCACACCAAAAGCTGCCTCTCTTAAGGCTACAGAAAGCAGACTCACCTGCAGAATGCCATGCCAGCAGCTGTAGAGCAGGTGGGGAAGCCAGAGCCAGAAAAGCAGTCATGCATTGCAAAGCCGCTATCAGGTTCTGTTTCACAGGTGAAGAAACTGAGACAGATGGAGGGCAAATGATTTTCTCAAAGTGATATGAGTAATATCACTGGCAGTGCCAGGTCTTGAAATTAATCCTGGCTTGGGCCAGATTCTGGGAAATGTACAATAAACTCTCAGCAACATCCTTGGGCTTCTTGCTCTTGCCCCAGGGAGACTCATTGCAGGTGTCTGGCACAGCTGGCACTATGGGTGCACCATTGTGTTGGCTCTAGTCCAACAGTACTGCTGGGGGGGCTTCCCCTTTCTTTCTCCTGAGGGTGTCTGTGGTAAGCAAGTAGTTAATTATTTACATAGTAGGTGCTCTATCTTAAATTAAAATGATCCCTTCTGAGTTTTGGTCCTGTTCAGCTCAGTCTTCCCTTTTTGGGCCCATGATGTAGTTGGGTAACAGAATTATTTATGGGTAACACCTGGCAGGGGCAAAGACACTGACATTTAACGAATCAGTAGGGATGAAACAAAGGATTTGTTTGCTGATGCTTCAATAATAGGCTGCACTGAGAGAAAGCACAACTTGTATTTCCCCTCTGCTCCTTGTCCCTTCGGTATCTTTTCCTAGTGTACTCCAGGTTGTAATTTCCACTTGTTCTCCACTCTCCTTCACTCCCTGAGATCAGCTGTCCCAGGAGAAGCTTAAGCTCAGGAGCTCCATGCCCTGGTTTCACCAAAGTTTCAGTAGACCATGGGCAAAAGTTGAAACCATACCCTTCTTTGCAGTCAGATGTATTGCAGTGTGAAGGATCATGACTCTCACCAGCCTCTGTAACTGTAAGCCTGGGGTGCACCAATGTGCCCCATTCCTAGACCTCTGAATAACTTCTATTCTGCCCTTCTGCCAAAAGTTCCATCTTTTTATTCACCAAGTTCTAAGTATCTGCTGGACCCTTGTCTCTGACTAAAGAGCTTGCTCATGAATGAGCCCTGTTTTGGACTTTGATCTCCTTCCTGGCCCTCCAGCTTGGCCAGGTTCTGGGCTTGAGGACATAGTCAGGTAGGCAGTCCAGTCTGCAGGGAGAGTGAGGGCTGTAAAGGACAAACACAATGGAAATCATTCCAAACAATGCTTTTGGCAGAGTTTAATTGCACACGATGTGATATTGCAGAATCACAGAATCACTAAATTAGAAAAGACCTTTTAGATCATCGAGTCTAACCCTCGATGCCCTAACCCATGTCCAACCCATGCCCTAACACCTCACTAAAACCATGGCACCAAGTGCCACATCCAGTCTTTTTTTAAACACATCCAGTGATGGTGATTCCACCACCTCCCCAGGCAAATTATTCCAGTGCTTTATCATTCTTTCTGTAAAGCACTTTTTCCTAATATCCAGCTTTTCCTTGGTGCAGCTTAAGTATCCACCCTGGACCACATTTAATCTTGTCTTCTTGTCTTTCTTGTTATTCTTGTCTTTCAGGAAAAATGATGGGGCTGGAAAACAGTCAAACAGACTAGCTTGTTGTAGGGCTAGGAGTTCTTTGACTTATATGGCTCTTTGAATGGCTCCCATGGACTCCAAGCTAACCCAGGATTCATGGCCTTTTCTAGATTTCAGACTTTGCCAATTATTCAGGTTCATCATTCTAGGAACCAGCTAGTTTCCTGAAAATTAACACTGCCATTTCAACCCAGTATCTTTGGCAGTCCTAGGACACTTCTCTTGCTGTTTGGAATGCTTGGATCTGGCCTAGATTAACCAGACAACTTTCTCATTGTTCTTTGAGCAGCATAACCCTCTTTGCACTGAATAGTTGCTAGGCTAAAGTCTATGAATGCTCTAGGTGATGTGCTTCACTTTTAAAAAGACAAAGAGAAGAGCACAAATATACACACACAAACTACCAAATTATGAAAAACAAAGGTTTCTAAATTTCTCTTTTCAGATGGATGACTTGCAATCCAGTGTTAATTCTCCATTGCTCCTGTCTCTTGGAAAGATATTTAGAAGAGAGAGGGAGTAGCACATTTCCAGAGCTAGATATTGGAAAGGATCAGTAGCTCCATCTCGTAGTAACACTCGTCAGTCAGGCGTGTGCTGTGTGTCACTCAGTGGAGGAGTGCCTGCTCCACTGTGCAGCATCTCTGCTGTCACTGACAGCTTCAGTCCTGCATTCCTCACTTATCTTCCCACTGTGACTCTCCTCTGCACCTTCCATCCTTCAGTATCAGGCTGTTCTCTGCTTCAGGATCATCCCCTTTCTTGACTGTGCCATAGGTTATGTACCTTTATGCTTTTTGCAGCCTCTTAGGCTGACTGCTTTTCACACTTTTATTCTCTTTTATTTCTTCTCTTAGCCCTTCCCTTCCTGGTGTTTTCAGCATTATAATAGTATTTGGCACATTTTTGAAAAGCATGATTTTTAAGCCAGAATCATATTTTCTTCAGGCTTTTATAGTTGTTTTTTTAGCTATCTCATAATGCCAGAGGGAAAAGTGAAACTAAGCACTTAGTGATCGCCCTAGAAAATATTCATGTCAGAAGCAGACTTCTAGGTATCTCAGTCTCAGTGTGTGGTTCTGGCTCTCTGGCAGGGCATGAGCACTGCACTTTGCTCAAAAACACTCAGAATGTGGGAGCTCCTGCCATCACAGATCAGCCAGTGGGATGGGCTGTGCCGGCTCTTTGGAATCAGCTCTGGTGCAAAGTCAGCCAGAACGCCAGGCTGGTGACCTGTTAGAGCTGGGAGATATGCATGGGATCCTATCACCAGCCCAGTTTTGGGCATATCAGCAAGCAGCTGGAATATTGTAATGCAAATCTTTTCCAGATGCTTGAAGTGTACCTGAAAGTTATAGATTTGGCAAGAGGGAAGGATGTGATAAAGTGGATAGATCTTTTCTTTGTCCCTTCTGACTTGTAGGATACTATTGTTACTTGATGCTGTGCTTTTTCAGAGCAGGAGCAGTCTGTGTGTCAGCCTCAGCACAGGGCTGAGTGTAACTCCTCTACCTGGAAATACAGACATGCTTTAATTTATTGTGGGGAATGTAATAGAAGGAAATAAAGAAAAACATTTCCCCCATTTATAAGGGTAGTCTGCGTGTCTGCTGTGTATTGCTCCTCCTTGTACAGAGCTGTTGGATGGCTGTCAGCACACTGAAGGTTTTTATATGTAAGAGATGGCCAACCTAAACTTGCTTCATCTGGTCTGGATAATCTGACTGATCTCACCATTTCTGCCGAACAATGGAAAATTGCCTGAATATTTAAACATGTATTGTTCTTAGGGAAACAAAATGTTCAGCTAGTTTGGTTGCCTTAGCAACTTTCACTTCTAAAAATACAAAAGACACAATCTACAAAATAAGTGAACGTGTAGAACAGGCAAGGAAAGAAAAATGCTTCTTTCTTCCTGACCCAGAGCAAATGGGTCGTGGGCAGAAATGCTTTCATTTAAATCTCAGTGAAGGATTTAGGGCATATCTTCACACACTTGTTGAATACATTTTATTTTTAAGTTTAGAACATGGCTGATATTAAACCCAGGCAAGCCCCTGTGACATCTCTTTTATAGTGGCTCCAAACTGATTCTGCCAGTCGTCCTTTAGAGCGATGTAACTCAGAAAGCACAGGTTGCACCAGAAGTAAGCAGCAGGTCACTGCAAGGGTTGCTGTGTGCTATAGAGCAAGAGGGTTAAAAAAGTAACATTGAATTAAGAATAATTAATGACCAGCCTGAGACAGGTCTTGCAAAGGCAAGTAAAAGAAACAACAAGTGATTCTTTTGTGACATGATGTGTAAACGACCTTAGCATGCTTGGAGAAAAAAATGAGGGGATCCTAGGTGTGACCCAAGTACAACATGAATTAAATGAGTAACACTCCAATTTTCAGTAATTCTGACAAGAGACAATATGGAGCAAACACTGTGTGTACAGAAAAGGAAATGATTGCATTTGAAATTACACAGGAACGTAAGCATCTCGATCAGCTCCAGTCACAGGGACCAGAATATCTCAGAATATTGAGATAGCTGGCATATGAAATGGCAAATCTTACAGGGCGGATTTTTAATTAATCTGTCAAGTTTGTGGTGGCACTGTCTGACTGCAGAATAACAGATGCAGTGCTTCTGTTATCTCTAAGAAAAGGAAAAAGGTGTAATCTAGGGAAATGCAGACCCATGCTTCTGACCACCACAGTGCCTACAGCTTTAGAGGCAATCTGAAGGAGGGAATAATTAAAAAAAACCCACAGAGGAAAATGAACAGTGAGGAACAATGCAACATTAGTTTGTAGAAGGCAGAGTATGCCAGAATAACTCAGTATTTCTCTTTGATAGAACAATTATTCTGGATTGGGGAAATGATAGAGATCTTACCTATCCAGACTACAAAAAGGTACTTGACATAGTGCCATATGTGAAATTAATAGGTAAAATAGAAGTTATGAAAAAGTTAGAAGGTGGATAAAGAGCTGGCTGATGGGGAGACAAATTCAGGTTGTAGAGAAAGGGAAGGCATCAGTTTGGAAGAGTGGAATTCAGTAGCTGGCTTTTCTAGTGCCCCAGCTTTAATATGCAGAAATGTATCAGCATCTGTAACAGCAACACTGTTGTTGCTCAACGGTTGGAAAAGCCGCAGAACGCAGAACGACAAAAACTTGCACTTAATACTATACTACATTGTCATTGCACCATGACTGTGACCCCCAAAGTGTTGTGTGTAAAGACAAATAATATCCTACAACATATCCAGGAAGAGAAGGAAGAGTGATTAGTGATATGCAGGAGTCAGGAGAGATCTCATTTGAAAAATGGGGTACAATTCTTGTTGCCTATTTACTAGAAATATGAGTTTCAATGGGAGCAGGTGAAGAGGAGAGTGAGCACCAGGGCCAGGGAGACTCATAGCCTGTGTAGAGAGACTAAGAGAAAACTGGCATTTACAGACAGGAAAGTGAAGGATGAGAGTGGCTAGATTTCCTCTCTATAAATCTCTCTGAGTGTAAAAATCAGAAAATTATTACAGCCGAAGGGCATCCCAAGAACAACTGAGTCTAGCTGACCATCTCTAGAAATTAAAAGAAGGCTTCCAGCCATCAGAGCAATTGGGTTTAGAAACAGTCTCTAATGGGAGAGGCAAGGAAAGAGGTCAGATGCTTTAAAAAGATTTCACTCAAATGAAAGACATTTTGTTCTGTGGCTTCCTCTGATAGCACTCAGTGACTGAGAGGCTATATTTGCCTAATCACTGATCAGTCTAGCAGCATCCATATCCAAGAGGTCTTTTTCACTTTACCTAAATTAAAGTCTATGCTTTCAGTCATATCAATAGAACTTAGGGTGCAAAACATTGATTCACAGAAAACACCCGGTAGGAGGAGAATGACAGCAGGGAAAGGAAAACATTGTTTCAGCAGAAAACAGTTGTCCTCCCCTGATCCTGAGGGACATAAGATAACACCACGTTTGCCAGCTGGGGATAAGTCCTGCAATACTGATGCCAACAAATGAGCTAAAGAGCTTCCTAAAAGTATAGTAACTGTGTATATTGGGTATCATAGAGACAAGCAGAAATTTATTCAACTCCCTCTCAGTCTGTTTTTGTTTGCTTTCCCCCATGAACTATTACTTTCTTGAGAATGTCCAGATAAAAACTCTTGGTTTTTTGTGGTTTTTTTCTGGCTGTTGTTCAGCCTGTTTCATCACTAGATCACTAGAATCACTAGATCACTTTCATCACTATCACTTAGAAGTTGGTTGCCATTTTGTTTTATATTCCTCATGGCCCATGACATTTTGTGACAGTTCCTCTCTCAGAAACTTTTTACAGAAGAGAAGCTGAAGTTCAAACTGGTGGGATGACTTGGCTTGAGTTGTTTGAGAAGTCTGTAGTAAAATAAATTGTCTACCAAATCACTACTCCCTACCTCACCATAAAGTCAATATCTCTGCTACCTTTCTTCCGTGTTTCATTTCCCCCATTCCATTTTAGTCTTCTTCATTCAAGTTCATTCATTCCCTCTTCATTCCCTTCTTCTCCTTGCCCGCTGAAGCACATGGCTGAAGTGTCCTGCTGCAATCCTCTGCCCTCTGATTTCCCACGGTTTCCATTTGCTCCATCCATCACTCTCATGGCTGTCACAGCTGTAGATCACCACAGCAACAACGCAGTGGTGCTAGGATGAATATAGAAGAAATGAGTTGTTATGACTCCAGCTGAAGCAATATACACGTGTGAATGGAAAGAAGGCTTTGGGAGAGCCCTGGGTAGAATTTTTGGTTTATACAGTGGATAGAAGCTGATATGACAGACTTGGAAGGTCTTGCTCATCATGGGTAAAACACACAATTAATTCCCTCTTTGTGGTGCCTTCAGCCAGCAGCTTTTTTTTTTTCTCTGTGTTTTTTCTGCAGCATTGCATTTGCTGTCTACCCTTTGCCCACCCCTCCCATGCCAGGCACAGCTGGTGAGTGTAATCTGATGATCCACTGACAACCATCTGGGAGACAATGGTGCCACAGAGGTTTGGACACAAATTTCTGATGCTGTCACACAAGCCAATGAGCCACATGCCACTCCCATCAGCACAATGCATGGAGGAGAAAAAAGAGTTGTCAGAGAAGAAAGCAGTCCTCAGAATCAAAATTTATGTGCAGTGTAGAAGGAGTTTGCCAATGCTGCTGCAGCCCTTTGGGTGTTTTTTCTCAAGTATCAGAACTTTTATGTGTTTCAGTTGTGATGAGAATGGAGACCTTTCTCATAATACATGTCTTTACAAGGAAGGAGTCTCAAAACCAAATGTGATATAGTGAAAATTATATCTGATTGTAGAGCCACGTACAGATTCTTTAATCTTTACAGGTTCCATAATCTTTGTGTTTCATCCTGTTTATATGGATGTAACTTTGGTGCATTTGCAGCAATTGTGTACAAGGAAAATTACTTAATTGCATATAAATGTGGTCAATGCTGTTGTATATTTAGATAAATAATTAATCTTCATGAATCAGATCTTCAGATGAATCAAGTAAATACTTGTCTCAGAAAAGTGTGAGGGCAAGGTGACATGAGCTAACATTTTATCCAGCTGTCACCCCACAAAAATATTAAAATAGAACCAAAGATAATGTTATTAAAACGAGTTTAGGGTTCATGCTACCTGTGCCACAGATATACCTCCCTTGGACACTGCTACAGTGGCCACAGATTTAGATGTTGTCTCCCCTCTTCTGCTTCTAAATAGCAAGAGAAGCAAGAGACATAAAGCTGGGTGTTTCATGTCAGCGCTTATGAACTTGCTGTCAAAGATGACAGCTGCTTGGTAAGACATTAAAGGTTTTCTACAAAATACTGTGAAAATAGACACCAAAAGAAAACACACCTACATTCCTGCTTGAAAGAAATGAGAAAAAGGAGAAGAAGAAAGAAAATGCTATTTAATTTATGTAAACAGGAGGGAAAAAAAGAAAGGCATATACAAATTTTTAGTCTAGTTTCTAGTTGATTATAAAGGAAAAACAGTGAACTGTGACTGGTTTGCTTTTTCCTTTTTTTTTTTTCCACAGAAAGAGTCATCTAGTATGGTCTGCCCAGGGAAGTGGTGAAGTCTCCATCGCTGGATGTGTTTAAAAAAAGACTGGATGGGCACTTGGTGCCATGGTCTAGTTGAGGTGTTAGGGCATGGGTTGGACTTGATGATCTTGAAGGTCTCTTCCAACCTAATAATTCTGTGAATTCTGTGAGTTTGTTTTTGGTTTTGTTTTAATAAAACTGAATTGCTGAGAAACACTGCTACACTCTGCCTCAGTGCAATTCTTTTGGTCAGTTTTCTGCCTGCTTTGCACCACAGGCTCTGTGACAGAGCTGGGACCAAGGATCTGTCCCACTATCCCTTTTGTCTCCATCTTCTCTTCCAGCTAAGGAGTTCACACACTGCATTGAAGTTAAGGGCTCATATCTCACTATCTCTGCCATCGCACCTCAGTCTTACCATTTGGAGAATTATCACTTTTGTTACTGGTAAGATAATTCAAGGGAAGGCCACTTCATATACCAGCTGCTCCTTTGCAAACCTTTTTATTTTGTTCAGGGAGATTCCACTTCCCTGGTATCTGAATGACTGATGTGAACTCATCCCTTCTTCTCTGAGGCATCACATCCTGGTAACAGCAAGAGAGTCTAAGCCTGTGGACCAGTGGTCACAAGCAATGTTCCTTTCATGCAGTGCTCTCTTCCCTGCATGTGTGCTCCTGCTTGGCCTCTGTCATCAGGCTGCCTAATTGTCACATCCCCTTCTCCATCAATCATTTCTGGTTGCTGGTTTCCTGCTACCCTTTCTTTGGCCTGTGATTAAAGTATCTGTGGGAATTCACTGGCTCTGGGACTGTCATCACAGGCTTTAATAAGTATGTGGTGATGTGGCAGTGCATCGACTTGCAGTATGGGGATACAGCATAAGAAAAAGGAAGGGAAAGTGGTGAATTGAACTGCAGCAGAGGCTGTGTCAGCTCAAGGCAGACACAACATCTCTACGTATTTGTCTGTAGTCATGCTTGGCTCCTCTGTCATGCTCTCCTGCTCTGCTTCCCACCAGGTGAGAGAACCTGCAAGGGTGAAAGAATCTCAGTGGGGAGACCCCACAGAGACTTTGCTATATCAATTATAAAACCTATCCAGCTGTCACCAGCTTTTTGCTTGTAGCTTTGATTGCAGTTACTGATTTGTTCCTAACCTGGGGGCAGATGTGAGTAAGACAGTAACAATATCTTTACTCCTCTTCCCTCTGTAAGAAGGAAAAACGCTCATGAACTTGGAGCTCTGACTTGACAAGGCCAGAAGCTGTGTGGAGCTCCTTGTTGAAGAAAAACTCTCTTGCTCCGTGGCTACTTCTGCTCTCCCACTGTCATAAAATGTCCTGAGCCCAGGAACATCTCTGCAGGTTGACATTTGTTAGAATCATAGAATTGTTTATGCTGGAAAAGATTTTGGGACCATCAAGACCAACCATTAACCTCACACTGCCAAGTACAACACTAAACCACATCCCTAAGCACCACATCTACACGTATTTTAAATACCTCCAGGGTTGGAAACTCAAACACTTCCCCTGGAAAACCTGTTCCAATAATTGAAAGCCCTTTAGGTGAAGAGATTTTTCCTGATAGCCAATCTAAAACTCCCCTGGTGCAACTTGAGACCATTTCTTCTTGGCTTATTGCTGGTTACTTGGGAGAAGAGTTTGACCCCCACCTGGCTATAGCCTCCCTTTAGGCAGCTATAGAGAGTGGTAAGGTTCCCCTGAGCCTCCTTTTCTCCAGGCTAAACACCACAGATCGCTGAGCTGCTCCTCATAGGACTTGTGTCCACACTCCTCACCAGCTCCACCACCCTTCTCTGGACACGCTCCAGCATTTCAATGTCTTTCTTGTAGTGAGTACCCAAAACTGAACACAGGATTTGAGCAGCAGCCTTTCCAGGAGGTTACATTGCTTCAGAGGGACAATTTCTGCCCGGCTCCGGCTAGTCACACCATTGTTGATACAGACCAGGGTGCCGTTGGTTTCCTTGGCCACTTGGGCCTATGCTGGTTCATGTTCAGCCCCCGTCAACCAACAACCCTGGATCATTTTCCTCCAGGCAGCTTTCCAGCCACTCTGTCCCAAGCAATAGTTCCCAAACTATTGCTTCTACTGCACAGTGTCTGTCTGGTAGGAAAGAGAAGTGAAACTGCCACTACTGTAGAGGTATAGATCATGAAACTTGTGCTTGAATGGACCAAGTTTCATGCAGAAAAAAAACTATGTTTCAAGATAGTTAAGAAACCATTCACATGGAGGGACAGGGAAATGTTTACTTGTTCATCTTTCCTGCCTGAAGCCAAGACCTCCCCCAGGGTTTGAACGGTTTTGAAGATTGGCTGTGTGATATACTTAGAAATTTGTACTTTCTAAAGAGCAGTTTCCCTCTTAAACTAGATAGCATTCAAGTACACGGCAGTATTACACATGCACCATGCTGTGACTATGAGCAAAACCAATGCCTGCAAGTGCAGCAAATCTCCCCAGCCAAACCTAGACCCTCTCAAAATCTTGTTCTGTCTTGGATTTCAACAGAGCCAAATTTTTTCCCCTGCATCTACTTTCACTAGATAACCTTTTGGAATCCTCACACTATTTCTTAGCCAGCAAGCATCCCATAACATCCATCTGATCAGTACCTTCCTGTACATCTTCTGCAAGGAATCACTTAACATGAGTTACTGCTTTTTCATTATGTGGTTATTTTCAGTATCTGTAGGGCCTTTCCTAATCTGTTTGAATATGCTATATCAGCCTAAACCATGTGTCTGTGTTTGTTGCAATTCCTCTCCCAGATTGTGTCCCAATGATTCCCTTTCCCCTCCATTCCCCCTGCAGTGAGACTTCAGGTTTGTGAGGGGAACCAGCAGGACTGGGCCTACCAGAAAGCTCCAGCTCACATCTGCTTCTCACAGGTGAGTGTCTCCCATCACTTGATGTGCATGGAGATGAGCATGCATGCCCACAGAAGTATCCCATGGAGGTGTCCCATTTAACCCTTTTCATTCTTTCCAGAAAATCTGTCTGGATCACTGCAGTGGGTACCAAGAAAAGCTGTCCTGAAAAGTTGGCCTTCAAAGCTGCTAACTGATGACGTTGTCAGCACATAGTGCTCATTCCCAAGTCATGAAGTTTATTCTGGGACCACTTGAGAGCTTCATAGCTCTTCCCCTGCCAGGAAAATATCTGTGCTGTTGAGCTCTCCTTTAGATTCTCTCCACATGTCATAAAGGAAATGTTCAGAAACCTAATCTGAGGGAGATCAGGATGCAAGCTCTCCTTGTCTCCATCAGCTTTATGGGGCATGAAATCTGAGGGTGCTATAGGAATCAGGCAGCCTTTCTAATGCACACCAGCTGTGGCATATGCCTCCAGCAGGGAGGCAAGTGCTCATGTGTTCCTATTGCTCCAGACTCCACCATTGCTGGTATCCTGCTCACTTAGAAGGACCCTATTGCCTGTAGTTAGGACTGCTGCTAGGTAAGCAAGTAGGAATGGCATATTCTTCCCTTGGGAAAAGAGTGAGAGGTGAAGGATGGTCTTGTGACTGAGACACTGAGCTGTGATTCAGAGAAATAAAAATTGCTGTTCCAATCTCTGTTGCTCAATTCTCGAGTGACCTTGACGAGTCACAGCTACTGTTTCAGTTCCCAATTTTGATCTGCAGAAGATAATGGTTTCTTGTTCCTTTGTCTAACTGTGTCAGTGTTCAACTTTTTGTGCCACAGACTTCCCTCAACTGTATGTTTGTGTGTCATCCAGCACAGTTAGCCCTTAACTTAGCCTTTAGCTGCTATTATGGTAAGCCTAAGCAGGAACAGGAGTGGGGCTGTGGGGTGGAGCATGCACGGGTAATACAGATGACAGCTTCTTGTTGGTGCTGTTCTGTTGGTGCATTTTGACTCAGCAAAGGCTGGCACAGTCTCTTGAGTGTGAACTCCCTGCTCTGAGCTACAAATAACTACCACAGCCTCAAATGGATGAACACCAGGTGCTAAACATTCACTGTCAGATGCTGCATTGTAAGTGAAGGCAAAGAGTTAACCTACTTTGTGTACCTCTCCAGGAGGCAAGATGTGCTTTCAGTTCTGCTGACACAGACCTGAGGAGAAAAGCTAAATCAAGCTATATAACCCTCACAAATGAGGGCTTACGTGCCATCATTGGGAAGGCTACAGAAGTGCCAAATGTCCAACAGTATTTGGAAAGGAGTTGACAGCAGCATAGCAATGTCTGTTTTGGAAATTATAAGAAAAAATCCTATAATTGTATGGGGAGGTGTCTACAAAAAAAGAAGCCACTTCTGCAAGGCAGACAACAGTCAGAAATCAGGTGGGAGATGAGGGGAGAATATGTGTCCATGAAAAAGAGGTGTTTCCTCAGTAGGACTCTCCTGTTGGTAAACTGTTCTTGGGCCATATGATCCCAAGCTAAATCAGCTGTTGAGGAGGACTTGATGTCACCAGAAGTCAACTGGAGGGTAAAGTCCTGCATAAAGGGGAAGCAGAAAAAAGCAATTTCAAGGAGTGACCCTGAAAGATCCTGCTTCAGGATCTAAACTTGGTTGAATTGTTCTGTACCCTGAGCAGAATAAGGCCTGTGGGATGGGACAAGGTGAACTGTAAGAGCAAAATTGGAGGGAGGACAGCAGAGAAAGATCTTGTAAAGAAAATGAATGGAAAAAAAGAGTAGGGATGAGGAGGTTTGAGAGAGTGGGGTGAAGGAATGAAGTTAGTTAGGAAAGGACAAAAAATTGAGACGAGGTGAAAAGACAGATTTTTTAGTTGCCTGTGGAAATGAAGTTGTTGAGCCAGGTGTACCTTGAAGCATGCTTCGGAATATGTATCTGTGGCCCACCTGGTAGGCATTGGAGAGGAATATTTTATACATTCCTCTTACCTTTTGATCTGCATTGGGAAAAGAATGTTACTATGGCTCAGTTCTCTTCTTTAGGATCCCTGAATACCAGAGCAAACTAAAACCAAACTGTTTTCCCAAACACACTAATAAAGAGTGACATTTTTTCAATGCTTTGAATTCCTTAAACTCCTTTTTCTGATTTGAATAATCCCTACAAAGCTATGTCATTTCAGGTATATCTTGCTGAAAGCAAAGGCAGATTCAGGGAATGAGACAGCTTTACAGAGATATCCTAAGCCCAGAAGGACAAGGTGTATTTTCATCAGGAAATAGCTTTATAGGCTCTTCTTGTTGTTTTTATAGCCATTTTGAAAGTTGGTGCTAGCTTACATCTAGTATGAAGCTTCAGTCTTTGCTTCAGTCTTTCACCCAAGCCAGCCACTCACACATTCTTCCTACTCAGAATATTGTGTGCATGTGTGTGTATGAGTTCCCTCAAGAGCTATGGCAATTACCATCAGATTTCCTCATTTTATTGGAAGTTTCTCAGTAGTCAGAGGTTCTATGTCAGAGTTATGGGCTTAACCAAAGTTCAGCTTTCTTTTTATTTAGTTTGTGGAACTTTCCCTAATGGTTGCTGAGAAGAGCTTTAAAATATGAAATTTAGAAGTTTAAAAGAAAAAAAAAGTTTAAATAATTTTGAAATAATAGTTTTAAGTGAATGCCATCATTACTAGTTACCTAATTTGTGATTTTTGAACAGATTGTGTTTTTCAGAGATTCTGAAAAGGGAAAATGTGATGGTAGCTGGTGTATTTGTGTAATAAACTTTCTGCAGCATTTTAAGATAACTTAAGCAAATGTGTGATACAAACTGTCAGGTTAATTTATTTCTGTGTATTTTTTTCCAAAAAGCTGTTTACTTCAAAATAGAGTGGCCAAAACAAGCAAAAATCTTCAAAAAAGTAACTCACTAATGTAAGCAAAGCTGAGGGCTTATTATAGTTAGGCAATCTCCATAGATAAAAACTATTTAATTGTCTGAATGGATCACAGTGGCATTGCACGTGTTCTGGCACTTGCATCAGCACACCTCCAAGCAAACCTTTTTAAAAGCCTTAAAATGTTGTATTATGCTATGACAACATGTCAGAAATTGTGCTGCCCAGGCCCAGGAGTCATCTTTGCCTCTGACTCCTACAGAGTCCCCTGGTAATGCACAATGACATTGCTCCACATATCCAGGAGTTTTACTTGGCCTTCCAGGCAAGCAACACTGTCCAAACCCAGTTAATCTTTGACTGCAGCATCAAAACCAATCAGACCTTAAAACACATCCTGAATAAATTAGTAGCCTCTATTTACTGTTGCTTGTACCATAATTCATTACTAACACTTAAGAGCTTTCACTTTGAAAGCACCCCACTGGCTATTACAGGCCACACCACACATTATGGAAATACAATTGCAGAATAACAGCCAGGCACATGGCTTGAGTCCTGGCTCTGTCTCCCATGCCTAACAAATCCAGTCTGCAAACCTAGAAAGCATCTAGGAAGTCTCATGGTATCTATTCCCTCCCCAGGAGCAGCCAGCAGGTGTATCCTCACCTGCCTGCAACCTGCCAGCAGCCCATTCTTCTGCTGATGCTGCAGTGCTCAGCCACGAGCTCTGGGGCAAGACCAAAGTGCTGTTGGCAGTGGAGGCATGGAGCCAGGACCTGGGTGCACCAGGAGAGCCTTTCTTAGTTTTGCTAACATAGTCAGGAAAGTTCAGCTGCCCTTGATGCAAGGGCAAGTTGACTGCTGTGTTATGACTGATCCTTCATGTAGGTTCTCAAATGTTTCCCTTCCACTTCTATCTGGTTCTGGATAGAAACACATCAGCCTCTGAACCCAAGGTTGATGAAACCTGTTGCTTTCTCCTTCCTTGCAAAGTGAAGTGTATGGTAATATAATCAATAGAAGGGACTGTCCTGTCCAGAACAGCAGGGGTGCAAAAATAGTATGTCCTCTGTGTGGGTGTGTGTTTTCCCTGTGACCCCCTCCTGTTTCACAATATAATCAGGGCAGGGTTTCTCTTGTTTCCCTGCTTGTGTAGAAGTCACTGCAGATGGTCAGGCACCATGTCAAATACTCCACATCTAGCAGGAACTCAGATCCTGGCTCCTGTGCAGTCTGCAAAACTAGAAGTCAAATCCACTGGGCAACAACATAAACGTTGTTGCTCAGTTAGAAGACTAGACTCACTATCAAGAAAGAAATGAGAAATTATTGAAATGAAAAGCATTCTTCTTAAAAGCCCATTGGATGCTATTCCCCAGGCTATCAGGCACCACAGTCAGTCTCCATCACAACAGCATCCACACAAGTTGTGATCAGGACCAAGTGGTCACACTAGAGGCTTCTTTCCACACCTCCCAGGCTGCAGCACAATGATAACAGCATCTCTTGCATTTCATATTGTCTGCAACCTTAGAAACACTATCAGAAAACAAAAAGGTATTAAAGAGGCTCTAGCAGTGGGACAAAGCTGATTTGTGGCCTAAAGGCAATATGAGTACAGATATTAATGGTCATTTTGGTGTGTGCTCAACTCAAATTACAGCCATCCCCACTATTTCATTGCTGGTGCTTATCTGTGCCCATTTTCTGACATTTCTGGTGTTTTTCTGGCTCACTTTGGTGCACTTGAGAGCTGGCAGGACAGAGAGCACAAGGGTGACCTGAAAAAAGAGGGAGGAAAGCAATTATCCAAGCCTGGAGAGAAGGACACAGAAACAGCACTTGGCAGGAATACAGAAGTCTCAGCAAAGAGATAGGAGGGCATAATGAAGTCAACAGACTTGCAGTGTAGGGCCAAAGCGCTTGGAACCCAGGATTCATGATGTCCCACCAGTTATGAGAAGGGTGGACTTTTTTCCCTTATTTCTTTTTTCCTAAATAGATGGTATATTATGACAAGACTCCCTTGGCAGTGGATTTGCATGAATAATGTGGCTGTACTGTACCCAAGTAAATCATATTTTGTTCTCAAACATTCCCAAATGGTGTTTGTGCAATTCTGAAGTCTTAAAATCCTACCTACCTGCCAAAAGTTTGGCTGCAGCAGTCCTAAGGAAGTGATGCGTCCTGTAGGACAGGAAACCCCTTCCAGGATGGCAAGAATGTGTAGATTTCAGGGTTGCCCAGAAGAAACTTCACCCACTGTGTATCTGAAGCAACTTCTTGGCTGACAGCAGCTGTTGGATACCGTGTGACACCATGACAGACCAAATTGCTTCAGGAAATAGAAAACTGTCAAGCAGATGCTGCTAGGACATTCATGGTGGGAGGAAGTACTAGGAATTTTTATTTAGGCACATCATTTTCAATAATGACACTCTAAAAGGGGAGTTTTTAAAGAGCTGCTCTGTCATGGTTTTTACAGAACATCAGAAAGCATCTTCAGAGGCATCAGGCTGCAAGATACCATGTGAGAGCATTGGATCAACACCTGAACAAGGTTCTTTCTAAGGTCACCTGTCCAAATACTGTCAAGTGGAACTAAAAAAGAATGAACAAGCAGGAGCACAGAAAAGGGGAATAAATAAGTAAAGTATTATTTTGAGTCAGTGAGACAATAACTAAAAGAAACATGCTGAGCTATTTATTTCTAAAAACTTAGTCAGAGAAAGCAGTTACCAGGCAGCATACACCTCATAAGCTGAGTATCTCTAGAAAGGGAAATGCTATGTAAAAGTGGTTTGTAACTAATTAAACTGGAAAAAATTATTTTTTTCGTTTCAGTTTGATATTCTGTCATTGCTAACAGGAAAAACAGAGAGGATGCTGTGATAACTTAGATTTTTTGCTGTGACTAAGGTACTTAAAGTGGCCCATATGGGTTCCAGACCACCCACCTACCCACCCCAGCCCTTAGTCAAGTCAAAACAAGGCATTACAGTTTTGAAGAGTTGCAGCTATGGCAAAAAATATAGTCCTCTAAAAAGATTGTTATTAGACACTGCCAAGGTAGTTTTTTGATTATCAGTTCTGTTAATTTGGCAACATAAAAAAAAACCAAACAGTATTTTTTATTATAGTACATGATATGAGGTGGTGGCACTTTGGCAGGTATTCATCTTTCGGGCTCATCTCTCAGGTGTAGGAGATGAAAGGTGCAGGACATGGTGACATCTTCTCATAGTTGCAAATTGTCACACATTCATCTCAGTGAGACAGTCTCCTCTCTACAATGTGGCAAAATGGGAATAGTCCCCTAGAAATTACTGGCACAGAGCCAGCATGAAGTCATCACTGAAATGTGAGGTCATGGGCAGCTGCTCCTTATAGAGCAGCAAGAGGCATCCTGCTCCCAGACAGCTGAGTTTCTATAGAAGAATAAAAAAATCTGTGGTGTGTGGCCAGGACTACTGCTCCTGCACATTCCAGATGGTCCACTGTGAAATTTTCTAACCCAAATGATCTAAGAGCCTAATTGCCATTTACATGTAAAATTAGACTCCTAAGAAGTTTGTGCTATGCCTGCAATTAGTTCTACAGCTGTTAAGTTTCTAGTTTTGAAAGCAATGCCTTTATTATGTCCCCAAAGATGGTGCTTGCCTCAAATGTGGCTTGTTGGCTGAAGCCACAGTGCCCAGTCAGCGCTGGGTCAGGGGTCAGTCAGGGTCAGTCAGCGCTGTCCTTAGAGCCTGATGCAGTGCCCTATGAAACATCTTTGCAGAGCATTTCTGGAGGCTGTTTTGACCCTCAGTAAACTCTTGTATCAGATTCTCATGGCTCTATTTTCAACAGGTGTTCTTTCATTATAGCAGGCAACACCTGTGATCTGACTCTGAAGACCTTGAGGTCCCAGTGCACCTCTGCTCACACTTCTATTGGGACGTATCATACTTTTGCTTCTGCTCTTATGGGGATTCCTCTTTCTTTAGTGAGAAAATTTTTTAATAGGATGAGCTGTACAGCACAATCTACATCATGTTGATTTTGGGTCCAGGTCTGACAAAACCAGAAAAGAAGATTGAGCATTTCAAGGAGAAGCTGATAAGATTGATTAACTTCACATAGGGAAAAAAAAAAAGAAAAAAAAAAAAAGGAAACAATAGAAATGTTAGTTTTATACTAGGAAGAAAAGGAGGTCTTTTTTTTATTATTATTTCCAGATCTTTTCTGTAATCATCTGAGGCAATGCACAGAAGTGTTTCCCTGTCTTTGGAATTGTTCAGCTCACACTGAGCTGAAGGACTTGTTGTCCTTGATGTCATCTTGTATCAATTAAGTAGGAAAGGTTCATAAGGTAAGTCCCATCTGAAAAGTGAAGGGACAAGTCACAAAGTGTTGCTCCTCTGGCTGCTGTGGGGTGAGGTGGCTGTGGCTCACGCATCATCCCCATGGTTCCAAAAAGCTGGCAGGACCAGATGCTTCTGAGCTCATCCCAAGTCATTGACTGCCCACTGGCTTTCAGCATTTGTCCCAGCTAAACTCCTCCTTGAGGGTGTGGAAAGGATTCCTCAGCAGATGGGAGGCAGGAGAAGTGCCATTTGTAGGGCCAGGGTTAAAGGATCAGAGCTTGTGGGAGTGGCTTTGAGCTATTGGGACTGGACTCACTCTCTGTTCCAAAATAACAGATAGCACTGCAAATTTGGATAATTCTCTCCCTGCTGAGAGGACGTTTTAGCATCTTCCATAAGCAGTCTGATCTTTGAAGCCTGATGCATTGCAGCTTCTCAATGACAGAGAAGACACAAGCCTGTAAGAGGGTCAGGGAAGATCAGAGTTTTGGATCTTCAAGAAGTGTCATTGAGTGGAGCCTTTTATTTCTGCCATTCAACTTGCACATGAGACACCCAGAGATGTATGGGTTATGACCCAGGAGCATCAGATAGAGCAGAACAAACTCCTCAATGAAAGAAGAGGGGGAGAGAATAGCTGGAGAAAGTACAGCTCAAGGTCAGCTATGTGGAAGAGAAGCAAGACTTGTAGGCTTTGAAGGCCAGCAGCTCCTGGGTGTAACTTCTGCCTGCTTTTCTGAAGCAGGGCTGTAGGAAAGGATCCTGCATATTGTGGCAATATTTTATGATGGCGAGTTTTGGGAAGCTTTCCAACACTGTGACAAGCCAAATTGCAAGAACTCTGATGGATGAGTCTCCAAGTGTTGGAAATTATGTGGTTTGTCTACACAGAGAAATTGCATAGGCTTTAAATATCCTGGAGTTAAAGCTCTGTGAATGAAGATTATATTTGTATAAAGGTGTGTGATGCCAATACAACCATTTCAGTATGGGGGGGAAGAAGAGAAGAACACACTTCCAACTGAAATAGTTATGCCTGTAGAAGAAAAAAATGGCTTGGAACTATTTAAGCAGAATATGTTTATTATACCAACTAGCTCCAAAAGGCTGCATTATAGTCATCAGGAGATGAAATTTATATCCTACACCAAGACTAGATTTGAGACTGTAATAAACTGGTTATGCCCTTTCTACTGGCTTCTGCCACACCTGCTAGCTCTAAGGGCTGGAGGAAACTGGTCTGAAGGAGGGGTAATTTTCTTTTCTTTTTCCTAATTCCTCTGCAAACATGGCTGTGGAATTCTTTATTGGCAATAATATATATCATAGCTTCGGTAATTCATATGGGAGTGGATTCAGCTTATAAGTATTTAGATAAACTTAGCATTTTTGATCAAGTTCCCTGGCTTCCCGAGCAAACATGAAAGTTTCTGGATTTTCTCAGATCTGCCAAAACAACTTTTACAGGGCTAGATGGGCTGACTATACAGAGGTGTACAGTACCTTTCTGTCCATTCATATCTGGATTTGGGCTCGAGCTCCACTCCAATGGAGTGTAAATTGATAGTGGAGTATGAGTATCAGTATATTCCTAGATTAGCCTGAATTGATTTCATTTGCCTAATTCCAAATAGAGTTCAGAAAACATTTGCTAGGCAGCAGTGAAAACAAGGAACTTCTTTATCAGCACCTGCACCCTCATCTGGGAGATTAGGGAAGGATATAATCTACAAATCGATGTCACAGAGATGGTTGTCCTGGTGTCCCTATAGTATCCCAAAATAATGTCTGCCAAGGACTAGCAGAGGAGGGGGGAAAGATCAGGGGAATAAATGGGGTAGAGGCCTCCAAATAAATAATTTAGCTGATGCAGGGGCTGGTATTCTGAAAGGGAAGCATGACTGCCTGACTGCCAGTTACTCTGGAGAACAAAGAGTTTCAGTGTTGCTTCACCTTGATGTTTCTTCAACTTTCATAAGACCTACAATTACATGAACTCACTAAATACTCACTAAACTCTGTCTCAGTTAAACCTTAATACTTTAGCAAAATTGTAACCAGTTTACAGTGATGCTACCAAATGTATCCAAATCTCTTTTCTGGTCCATGTAATTTAAAACAATGTTATGTATAATCTGAGTGTGGATAACTGTTCTTTATTGTAGTTTTATACAGAATAACAAAGACCTGTGTAGTTCAGTAACCTATATGCAGGAAAAGGAATACAGCTGGACTCTCCCACAGCAAATTTCTGTGTTTGGCTGTAGCAACCCTGCCTCTGTTTCTTCCCTGTAGTGAAACCAGACCTGCTCCTGTCCAGGGCTTACATATTTCTGAATGACAGACCAAAGCTAAAAGTTGAGAGCAACTTTCTTGCTTGCACTAGGAAGATTGAAGTCTGCAATGTAAGCAGCTTACCATCTGAAGTATTCATGCATTCATCCCTGTAAAAGCACCTATCTACTCTGCAAAACTACAGTGAAGCAAAATGCACTTCCTGCTGCTTAAAAGGGCTATCAAGGGCATCTTAATTGATTATTGTGAATTTCAAATTATTTTCTTCTTTAGTTCTCTTTGCATCTTTTGTCTTTGGAGAGCAGGTCAGCCTTCCTGGAGGGCACCTGAATGCCATGCTTACAAACAAGGTCCATCGCAGAATATTACTTCTAGTGTCAAGTATTTTGCATTAAAATTGTCCACCCAGTGAACCCTTCTTACTCGAGTTTATTTTGATATTTTATTAGTTTAGAACAATTTTAAAAAGACAGAAGTACACAGATCAAAATCCTACTTCATTTCTTGGGCTAGTTTGTGTCAGAATGGATACTTGATAACTGGACCCTATGGATGGAAAGGGAGAGAGGGTACAATAATTTAAACATTAGATTTCAAAGATCTGTATTCAGTTCTTAGCTGTCAAGTAATCTAAGTCTCTCCATCTATGAAACTCTTTTAATAGCTGTAGCCTCCTTCTGTAAGAAATCTTATGAAAGTGAATGCATGAGCACCAAGAAAATGTCTGGGTGTCACACAGTTGTATCAGCCAGTAATGCAAGCAATGTACTGAGCAGTGTATTGAAGAAAACATTTTCCCATTTGCCATATTAAGCTCTGGGTCTTAGAAATGGTGAAATTGTGATTTTCCTCTTCCACTGATTTCCAGCATTTTAGCATTTTTTGTAGCCTTTCAGGTTCCTTTCCAAGCTGGAAGATAACTCAGGTGTGCCTTCTGTTCTTTGCACACCAGACGCGCAACATCAGGGCATGCTGAAGAGGTGATGAGAAAGTGTTGTGTGGATCCAAAAGGGAACAGAAAATTTCCCCTGATGTCTCTGTCTACCCGGTCTGGTGGAGAAAATCCAGAGCATTGCAGTTATAGATATGTTTCTCACTCGAGCTATTAGGAACTTGATGAAATTGCAAATATGAAATTGTCTCCCTGAAGCCTCTCTCTAGCCTCGGCTGAAATTGCACAAACACTTTCTTTGCTTGGAGGGAAAATGAAAAGGGAAAGCAAAAAGTGGGAAAATGATATTATTTTTAAAATGTAGTTGGAGCTGTTGCAGTAAATTCAGCTCTCAGTAGCTGCATTGCAATTGTTTGTTGTTTCTGCCATTGTTGCCTGGAAAGGCTGACCTGGAACAGAGGCTAGACAGAGCAAAAGGAATAAAATATGTATTTATTGAAAGGGTGCACCTTGGCAGTGCAAGAGCCTGGCCAGGGCTACACACAAGATGGATCCCCATCATGAGTTTTTACGCTTTTATAAGTTTTGGTTCATCTGCATATTGGGGTCAATTGTCCAACCACACCCCTAGGTTATGAAGTTTCAACCCCCTGTCTTGCCCCCTTCACTTTGCCATTGTTTATACTTTTTGTAAAATGGGTGTCCTTGATTCTCTTCCTGGGAAAGGATTGTTTTGTCTAACCACCCTGTGAAAAGAACTTACTAATACCTATCATGAAGTTTCAGAGAATCACACCAAGCAGCAGAGAGTCTGAAAAATATAAAAGCTAAAACCCAAGGCATCACCATCACCCACTAATTTAGTTGAAAGGCTAACTGCTGAAGTCACTGAATGCATTTTGATTTATTCTTTCCTCTGTTTCATATCCAGTATATATTTTCATAAGTTAGGCTATCATTACAGTGAAGGTGAAAATTCTGTCCTTTTTCTAGAGACTAATTGTATAAGAAAATAAAACCCCAAAATATTTATAGTATCAATTGCAATGTATCTGAGTATACCTAGAGTCTAAAAATACCAATTTTAATTAGTGACCTCACCTCGGTGTGAGGCAAGAGCTCCATTTTTAGTTACAAGATATTGATGGAGGTGGAACTCCAGGACAGTTTCAGGGCAATAAGTAGCACGGATTTTGGTAGCACATTTCCTAGCCTAGCAGAGGAGTGGAGAGGATTCGTGACAATGCTCTTCAATCTCACAGCATGCTTGCACTGTAACTACAATGTGACTGAGACAACTTTAAAACCGCAGTGTTCTATATTAAAGAGCCCAGTGATGGCTAAGTGATTAAAACACAGAGGAGTAAGAACTGTTAGACTGCTAGAACTGTAAGACTGCTAGAACTGCCTACTGTTACGGGGAAGCAATTATGTACTAAATACCTAAAGGCAGATGTGTTTGATGGAAAGAACTGGAACTAGTCTTGTAAAGAATAACTGTGAATTAATCAGTGATATAAATCAAGTTTTTCAAAGAGTTATATTACAGAATTCTCCTTTCTGTTATGCTTCTGTGTGTCCATTGGCTTGTGTGTGTATTCCTAAAGTAAAAAGCAAGAAACTACTCTGTCAAATTATTTGCCAAAATTATAGTCTGTCATATTCTGCTGTCTGACTAGCCTTGCTGGCTAGGGTTAATATTGCTTTGAAAACTGAATTTAAGGTTATCTGATTCACAAAATCTCAATCTTAAGTATTATATTAGGGAAGTGGGAGGAGGGGAGGGGAGGGAGAGCTTTTATCTTACACAATGCTATGAAATAGTAATTGGAATTGATCAGCAGTTGTGTCTTGTTAGTTCTATTGTTCTGAAATAATAATGATAGAAGACCATTTCCTTGCTTGTATCTAGACACATGCAGATGTTACTGCAGGGTAGCTTGGGAAGAAGCTACCATTTGCTACTAGGAGTACCAGCCTGGACTTGAAGTCCCTTCAAGCTTTCATTTACTGCTGTTTAAGAACATGTAATTGAGAAAAGAGATAATATTAACTTATTCCTCTGCTTGCACAGTAATAGCACTGCACTGACTTCAGAAAAGCAATATCTGGTTCTGAGAACAAAGGGCATCAGACTGGGATTCACAGGCTATGGAATTTTCAACAGGGCCTACAGGAGGAGGGTCAGTACCCATCAGTCCATGGAGCTCCTTTACACTCTTGTGGAAGTACTGTGTGCTGTTCTTATCTCTGCATTCCTAGTTACTAGCTCCAAATAATTTAGGAACAGTCAAATTATTGCTCCATGCTATGATTAGTATGACACACTGCTCATGTGGTATCATCTGGGACATCTAGGTCATTTAGGGACACAAATAGCTATCAGCAGTAGGTTAAGATAGATGAAGGGCTTAAGCAAACTCCCCTGAAGCCAGTGTGAGTTTTAGCCATGACTGATTTGAAGCTGGATAGAGATACATTTGGGCATGAAATTTATACATATTTCTTAGTCAGTCTCCCTGTAGGAAAGCATGGAAATATAATTTTGAAGGAGGGCTTAAGAGAGACTTGTTCAGCTGTGATCACTGGTGCACTTAAGACTGTGCTCTGAGGCATCCAAGCTGGCCTGTTCCAACTCCACCAACTCCATCTACAGTGTGTTTACCTGTTACATTAGGGGACATGGAATGTTTGGTTGGTCCTTTAGATGCTCCTTCTCCTCCAGCTGTTGTCAAACACAATGAATTGTTACACAGCTGCTAAATTTATGCTGTTGTATAACTGCATTTATAAGGATGAAAACCCGGTCTGAAATGAGCCCTGTTTCTCAATGGCAGGAGCAGTGGCAGCAGGTGCAAAGCTAAGAATACCTCTGGAGGAGAGAGGAAGAGCAAGTATGCCTGTACATATCACTTTGCACACTGACACTCTTCCCAAGGCAACTGAGGAAATAAGCCAGCTAAGGTTGAAATGGCAGCTGTTCAACAATCCTTTTGTCTAATTCTATGAAGATTTAACCAGACCTGTGTGTTTGTCACAAGATTCATTTTAAGAAACAGCTGCTTAAAGAAATCCTCTTATTTTCCTGCTGTCAGTCAGTATCAGTTTGCTGCCCCAGCGGTAAATATTCACCTCCACCCTGTGTCCATGCTTTCAGTGAGTGGAATTCACACCAAGCAGTCAGCACATCTTTCTTACTGGGAAGTTGTACTATCTGTGTGCAGATGTTCCTGCTGTTAACTTGAAAATCTGGCTGTATGGTGCCAGAAACATTTCTAAATCTGGGATTCTCTTCCTGGGTCTGCTCTTAAGCCTAATCATTTGACTGTAGGTAGTGGAAACCTCACAGAAGTTACACCAGCAGAACTGGTACAAATACTACTCTCAAAAGAAGTAGTTACTCAGGTGACAGACGGAGCTGCTCAGGTACATTTATTGTGGGTTAGAAAGTGCCCTTGAAGCTAAAATCTTCTAAGTAGTCACAGAACAGGTGTGCAGCAGTGATAATAATTTCTAACAATGTCTTTAGTGCTATCAAAACCATAATTAGACTCTATGTCGTGGTGTCTGTCTGTCCTTGAACTCATACTGACATGTTGTAATGATGTGGTTTTATGTGGATAGCTCTCCACCAGGAACCAGAGAAGTATGTTCATTTACACTGCACAGTCATCTAATTAAATTGTTGAAATTAAAATTCGTTTTTGGCACAGTACTTTGGGCTGATTTTTTGTTATGGTTAGCTACTTGTATATATTAGAAGAGCTGGGAAGATGGATGGGTATGAGATGGTAATGTTTGCAGGTAATTAGCTCATTTAGGCTAGATAAATCTGGAAAGAGTGAGAAGCTTCACAAGGATATAGCCAAATCTGGGGCTGGGCAGCAGGCTGTGCAAGTATGTGGGTATATTAGTGAGCATTGAGGAGCTAGAGGCACGTAGGATCTATTAATACATCTCATGTGAGACAACTGCAGTCACAGAGCCAAGGCACTTGCTACCACTGACTGTCTAATGGTACTTCATTAGCACCATGCTTTCAAAATAAGTTCTATCTATTTTGGATTACAGGACAAATTTATATAATTTTTCTTATTTTGCCCAGATGTTGGCCTCTCACAGAAAAAATACCATGTACCAGATGATCTTGAGTAAACTAATTTGGCACAACAGTTTTTAAAAGATAAAAAGCTTTATAGTGCACTTCCATTCCTCTGAATCATCCACAATACTAACTTCATCTCCTTATAAAACCCCTTTTCAACAGAAAGCTATCAAGTGGATTCCAAGAATGTGGTCATCCTGACCCAGCTCATTCAGATTCATTAGTCTCGTGATAAAAAGTATAGAAAGAATACACCATGTGTACAGAAGAAGAGAAATAGCTCAGATGTCTATGAGGAACCACTATAAGTAGATTTTTTTTTCTCCAGTAATGTAATTTTATCTTGCTGTATCTAATTGCAGGTGGTTGCTGAATCTAATGATGAGATAGCTCTGTTTTCAGTCTCAACAATGTCTCTAAAGCCTGAAGCGATGAGAGAAAAATCAAGATTATTTAAAATTATCTGGAGTGATTGATTCCACTGTTGCACAGAAGGATATTTTTCTTGGGCTTTCATAGATTTCAGCAGTTTGAAACTATATTGTCTTCTTTTATTGAAACGTTCTAAAACCTCTTGTAAGGTGACAAGATTAATGAATTGGTTTAGTAGTCAATCACCAACATATGAGACAGAGACTGAATTAGCCAAGTAGATTCTTACATACATTACCTCCAAAAACCATTTCTGACACTTCTGAAATCTAAAATGATGATGTGATGCTTCTGATTCGGTGATAATTTACTGATTTACCTGCTGTTTGCACAAGAATTCCTGTTTGCAAAAACAGACATAGCTGGTTGTTCTGCACTGTTAAAGCACATTGGTGACCTCATATTGACAGTCAATGTGCCACCTGGCATGCACCTTGGGAGTCTCCTTGCCAGCCATAGACCTCTGATAATTGAGCAAGAGCTGGCTCACCATTCAGCCACAGGTGTCTATTCCATTCATACCTATCTCCATCTTTTAAATTATTCAGCAAGTTTAATCCCTGCACTAGAGGGCAGTCAGAGCCAGCTGCACCAGCTGGCAGGTGTGTTGCACCAGCCCCAGACCTGCCTCAGACCTGCCTTTTAGTCCTTCAGTCCCTTGGTACTCACCCTCTGCCAGGGCCAGGAATGAGAAGCACAGGCACTGCCACTTCATCAATAAGAAACTCAAGTGGGGCAGCTGAAGGCCATGATTCCAGTAGGACAGGGCTTGGACAGCTGGCACTGATCTCAGTAAACATTTAAGAGTTTGAAATTACCTGGAAAATCAGTATGAATAGATTTACATAGTCCCTTATACCATCATTGAAACCATCAAAGCATTTCTGTTTCCTGCTGCTATTCCTAAGTCCAATTGACCTGCTCCACACCACCTTCATAAATGACTGCATTCACTTGTTTGGAAGGTCATGCAACATCTTAAATCCTGTTTTAATTGTAAACAAGACAATAAGAATATCCATTCTCTCACCCAGGACAGCTGAACATTCCTGGCTTCTGGCTGCAGTTTGGTATGGGCTATGGCATGACAAGGAAAAGAGATTTGGTAGACTGTTTTGGAGCATGGGCTCCCATGAGACAGAGTTCACCCAATATTTGGAAAGGTAAGCCATGATGTGAATGGGGAAGTGTGTGTGAAGCACAAACAAGAAGAAAACTGGAATTTTATGGCAGTACGTCTGGGATGCTGAGTATTTGATTTATTTAGGGAGAATGGAATTTTTCTCCCTCATACCCAGCACTGAATCATTCATGGAATTCTGAATTTGCCTCTTGAGTAGTAGGTGTTGCCTGATGCTTCAGACAAGATACTAAACTTGGTGGTTGCTAGTGCGACTTGTGCTCTGTTGAGGGAGAACTCTGGCAA
Source organism: Sialia sialis (assembly GCA_009812075.1). NCBI lineage: Eukaryota > Metazoa > Chordata > Aves > Passeriformes > Turdidae > Sialia > Sialia sialis. Next base: position 3,813,952 of record VRYO01001681.1, on the reverse strand, counting down.
CCACCTGCTTGGATATTTCTGCCCTTGTATACAGCCAGATCTACAGCAACACGAACATGAGGAAATTATATCAAAAAGGAACTTCACTGTTAAGTGAATAGCAGCTTTTTGTAAAGAGCAGTTGACTTTGCAGACTGGGCCCAAGTGGATTTTGGCAAAAGTTGGGGATTTTTTCCTTCAAAAAGCTGAAAAAAGGCAGCGAACTGGAGGATATCTTATTATCTCTGGTTGAGGGCTATTCCACCAAGCCATCTTGGTCAATTCTCCTCCTCCTTTGGCCCTCATATGCACTGCTCAAGACCGTCTGCAGCCCACTAGCTGCCAAGCCTGGCTTTCCACCATCTGCACCAGAAAAGTTTTCTTTCAGCCTGCTGCTGCTGTTCAGGGCTACATCAGCTCAAATGGCAAACATACATACAACATTACCAAAAGCAAAGTCCCGTGTGGAGGGGACAGTGTGCATCTGGACCTGGTCCAAGTTGAGGTCAGTCCTCTTTCTTCCTTCACATGCTTAAGCAGGAACCAGGAAATATCCAGGGGATTTTTTTTAATATTCCTGCTTATTCTACTTATAAAGAACTGGCAAACTGTAAACATCCTCAAAGCACAAGGTGCATGCTGAGCTTTTGCATTCTCAGGTTTTATGTCTGTTTACATTACAATAAATCTAAATAAATAAAAGGCAATAGTATCATCTCATTACTTTTGTTTTCTGCTTGGCATTTCCAGTCTGGTCTGGAACAGCTGAACCCAGGAAAGGATTCCATTGTTTTCAAGGGCTCTAAATTAATATTTCACTGCCAGTCCTACATTTCTTTTATTTTGCATGCCCTAAGCTCCTACCATTTTCACTGGGTGCTGGCACTTTTTGCCAGTGGCAGCATCAGATCCCCAGCAGGGATGTATCTCCAGTGTTGAGGCTATAGGAGATTTATGTTTCATTTCCCTGTGCCATGTGTAATCCTTTTCTGCAGCATAAAGACATAGGGAGTACAAAGCCCTACCATTCTGGTTTCATAGTTGTACAACACCTTTGTACTCTTCACTTCTGTAGGGGATGGCATGGGATGCAGGGCGGTGAGGAGCAGGAGAGCTAGGGCCTTGGGAAGTCACAGAGACTTAGTAGCTCTTGGGAATTACCAAAATAATTTTAAAATAAACCCAAACTGAAATCCTTCTTTAAAACATCAAGGTTCTTTCCTTTTTCTCCTTCGCCCTTCCCTTTCATCCTTTTTTTTTTTTTTTCACTTGTCTCCTTCTCCTTTTTATGTCTCCTTTCCTATGAGCACCAAAGTTTCTTTTAACCTTCTTTCTCAAATTTTCAGACATCTGTGGCCTCAAACAGGAGCTGGTGTGCCAAAACCCCATGAGAGAAGTCTATTCTTACTGTATTTCTGGCCTATTTTTTGTTGTGAGGAGAGATGGGTGCCCTCTGAAGCTCAGAATGGTATCTGGGGTTTCAGATATTTTCCCCAGACCACTGTGGCACTTGTCCATCACTTGTCCAAAGCACCAGCTCTGTGTAAAGTACCTGTCTGCTTACAAAGGGAAAAGAAGTCACCATAGAGGTGAACTGCTGTCAGTTTGGAAGTGGAGGTGTAGGAAATGTCACTCTGCTTTCTCTTTTGCTGGGAAAACAGTGAGACAACATAGACAACATATCATAAAATGACCACTTGGAAGGCAGTAAAGAACAAAAGGACTGAACTCAGTCACAGGTCAGATGGATGCCAGGTTTTCTCTCATCTGAGGCATCATAGCTGTTTCAAGCATTTTTCTTCATGACAGTGATAGTAGGCAAGATTTATGAATAAGGAACTCAAAGATAGAGACATAAAGAGGACAATTGCTTCACAACATAAAAGTGGAGCTATTCCCAAGGGGAAAACACTGGCCCATAAAGCTGGACCTAGACCACTTTTGGATAAGGCAGCAGGGTACACAATGGCACAATTCCATCAGCCCAGTGCTTGCTCTGGTGCTGACAAGGAGTCTTCGGGTAGTTGTACCTTTTTCTGTAGCTTTGTTGGCCAGTTTAAAACCAGCCTGTTTGTGTCAGCGCAGGCTGAAGTTGAAGATGTGATTTGGGTCGTGAAAGAAATGGCAGATAAGAAACTCAGCAACACTCCCTGGCACTCCATGTCTTCTCTTTTTCATGTATTATCCAACTGCCTCCCCTTTGTCTGTCACCTTGCACCAAAAGTAACATAACATCAGCCTGGTTCCTGGCATGTCATTTTGGGAGCACAGACATACTGGACTCTGACAATGAAGTTTATATAACATGAAAAGTATCTTAAAAATTAGACAGTTCTACAGTTCTCTAAAACCCTTCAATGACCTGCACTGAGCCTTCCACATAAACCTTCTTAAAAGCTCTGCAAGTCAAATCCTGCTTCCTCAATGCTTTTTCCCATAGGATTTGGTGGGCCTCAGATAGTGTGGTTAATTTAGAAGGCAAATACCATAGAGATGATGCCCAAGTTTAGAAGTCCATTATGTTGCCTTCATGGTGCAGAATGTATCCAGGCAAGGGCAGAAGGGATGCTGGAGCACAAGCCCTCTTGTGTTTCACTGAACTAAGAGCCAATTCCGTGGCAGCAATTCTGTTGATTTAGTAGTAACTTTACATAACAGTTGACCAGACTAGCACTGCAAATCCAAAGCCCTGAAACCTTTAATAATAATGCCCAGGTTTAAATAAGATGTATTTCACCTTTTTTGCTTTTTTTGCTTTCTTTTCCTTTGGAAAAATGCCATATGTGTTACTTCTACACAGTAGTACATAAAATGAGAAGAGTTTTCAGAATTTTTTTTTCTTTTGTGTTAGAAGTGGATTCAGGCCTGTAAATAGATGCATTCTTTAGGGCATTAGCAGTTTGTTTCAATTTTAATCAGCCACGTGATGCTATCTCGATATCATTTAACCTGTATTTGTCTTTTGTCCAGAAGCCCAAATATTAGCATTGCTAATAAGAACTCACTAAGGGGGCACTCAGGGGGGTTTTGTACCCTGCATGCTGCCAAGTAGTTAAGTTATATTCAGAGATTTGAAAGGCTGCAGTCTAAGCACTCTCCCTAGTTATAAAATGACTGTTCTGGGAACTAACCGTCCAGTTAGTACAATTACTTATTTCTAGTAACAGCAGGTCTAACCTGGTTCAAAGGTAAAATACCTAGTGATGTGTAATGGCATAGTCTATAGGGAAGTTCTTTTCTGTAAATAACTGTGATCACCTTGAAGCAAGTACATTAAGAATCCTTTAAGATTTGTACTGTACACGGTGTTGCTAGAAATGCTGCTTTTTTCAAATTCTAATATTTTATTTAAACAAAAATTAGTAGGCTTTTTTCTTCACAAATAGATTGTGGCAATGTGTAGGGCAAAGCCAGCTGACACTGAACTCTGAAATGCCTGACTTAGCAAAGCTGAAGGAAGAACATGTGCTGTGCATGGTAATCTGGAAGTGTGCACATAAGCAAATGTTCTGGCACCATGGACATTTTAAATCTGAAATATATGTGCAGCCTTTAGATCAAAGGGTTCCTAAGTGTTTTATTATGCTGATCTATGTAATAATATTGAGCAAACTCCAAAGTACCAGTATCTGGTAAACATTCACTTACCCATCTCTGATATGGAGCAATTGCAGGAATCAATCATAGTTACTCTCTAACAGCATGCAACAAACTAATTTCAGTTTTGTGGCAGAAAGATTGGAAGCTCTTACTCACACACAAAATGACAGGAGAAAGCCTTGCCGCTGATACTCTTGCCTTGGTTTTATGTATATGTACCTCAGTCAGGAGACTGAATGTGAGGTTAGGGGCAAGGTCCTGAGTCCTGCTTGGGTCTGGGGATTGCCCTGGGGTTCTTATGGAGTGGAAGGTGGGGAGTGTCACAAGCACGCACACAGATTAGAAGAAAGGTGACTGGGGGAGAGAACTGGGGACAGATCTTTGCTGGTAGGTGGGTGGGTTTGGGAAAGGGGTGGAGTGTTTGCAAGACCTCTTCACTTGTATTGTCAGGTGTATCTGTGCAGGCAAAAGTGGGACTTCATCGCCTCTGCCAGGCTTCTGTGAGTTCCAGTTACACTGAAATGTGTGGCACTGAGTGTGTACAGAGTGCCAGTGGTTCAGGCTTGGAAATAGTGTTGGTGGTACCAAGAGGAGATGGCCCAGAAATGGCACTTCTGGGTTAACCACTATTGGTCAAACTAACACGCAAGGTGGTGCAGCAAGTGGCTGTAGGCTTGCCACAGGGGGTGCTTGAGGAGCAGCAGGAAGCCCAGCAGCTCAGTAAAAGACAGGGCAGCTTGATCTCAAGAAGACAGAGAAATGGCATTAAACTAGAAGAGGAAGAGAAGGAAACACTCATCCCATACTCCTTGAAATCTCTCTGAGTCCTCATTCATAAGGCTTAATGGTATTGCCACACTTTTCTGGCATTTGAATTGGGAAGGGTTCAAATGTTGCTCAAATGTTAAATACTGCAAATCAGCCAGAATCGCCTTTTCCTTCTGCCAGTGGGACAGAAAAGCATCAAATTTTTTCCTTTGCAGGGGGGGAAGGGAGTTAAGCTGTTTGAGCTAAGGTATATTAGCACTTTTTGTAAGTATGGCTGGGGTTTGGTTGCTTGTTTTTTCCTCCATACCAAGCTTTTCCAGCCCTGAATTATTTTAGTTAGAACATGTTACTATTTCTCATCTCTCATCAGTCCAAACCATTGACCTAGTATGTCTTCTGAGATAAAATGCATTATTTGATATGAGAAAATTGGTGTCAGTTTAAAAAAATAAATTGCATGCTTACCAGACAAAGGGAGCCCTTTAGGACCAGGCCTCAGGCTCTGTATTTGCAAATGAGTGCTGACTCAGATAACTGAGCTTTTGGCAAGATAGTCAACACCCCACAATGTCACATTGAGGCCCAAAATATATTAAAGCATTTGTTTGCAAAGATCATGCATGAGCCCACCCATTTGTTTACAGAACTATCCTAAATAAAAGGTCAAAATGTCACTGTAGTTTAGCTACAAGATTCTGAAAAATAAGGAACAAGCAGCATGATTTCCTTCTCCAATTCAGTGTATTGTGCGTTAATTTAAAACTTTCTACTCCTGTGGAGAGCAAAAAGTGAACCTAGCTAGAGGCAAGTGGTGAAGATAAAGAGTTTGAATTGTTCTGACCCTGCAAAGAGAAAATCCCAAGCACACAAATCAACTCTTCTAACATAAGTAAAATAAATCATGTCCTTAATATTTTCACAGCTATATCTGAGTCATGGGATTTTAATAACACCACCCAGAATATTATTGCCAATTATTTAATTATTCAAGGAAGAACATCCCCAGGCTAGGCTTTCTACCAACTCTCTTCTCACCATTGCTGGAGGATTGCTCTGAAAAAAGATGGCCTTACTCTGGCAGAACCCTGTGGAAGTCTGTGGGAGTTTGCTTTCACTGTGACTTGCAGGAAACAGTTGGTGAAAAGCTAAGTCTGATGGTGAGTGCTGTCAGGCAAATGGCCAAATCCAAGAAGAAATATAGGCACCTAAATACTCACTGATCTCTGTGACAGGCTATTTCTTGCATTTCTTTAGGTGGCTTGCCCCTGCATCTTCTTTTTTCTTTCAGGATTAACCTATCAAAGTTCAAAAACTTGTTTATTTTCACAAGAAATAAAGAATGTGTATGTTTTCAAGAGCTGTGGGCAAGCTGGTCAGTAGCGCAAAAAGGAGAGTCCTGGGGAGGATAGTGAAAAAGCTGGGGGCAAATTTAGATTACTTGACGTGCAGATGGGCTGTGCTGAATGCACAATGCCTTGACTGTGTTGTGTGGCTGGGCAGAGGGTGGCAGCTTGCCCGGGCACAGGCAGTCATGCCTCACAGCCTGCTGGTGACAGCTGTGCTACTGGTGGAGCAGGAACATTGAAGGAATCAATCCCAGAGTAAATGGGACCAGTGCTCTGGTGGTCCTGAGTGTCCTGTGCAAGCATCCCAGCTGGCCAGGCTTCCTAAAGAAAACCAGGGCATGGGAGAGCTGTATCCACCTGGTACTCTATGTCCTTGCAGAAGTCCTCAGAGGCCACTAAAAGCTACAATCCCTGGGCAAGAAAATACAATGTGACTGGAAAAGCTTCTCATAGATCGATCTAGGAATGCATCAGGTCTAAGCATGGGCAGTTTACTGAAATGCAGCATATATTGATTTGGTTTAGGAGCTGATAAACCAAGCTTTCACCAGTATCCACCACAAATGCAGATTTCCCCAGGAAATTTTCCCAACATTTGCCTTTTCAAGGTGGCATCACTGTCCTCTTAGAGTCACTGCATCTTATTGCTGGGGACACCCAGACCATGCAAGCAAAATCCTCACACAGCACCTTCTTTCCCGTGCTGTTACTTCTCTACTCTATGTGGAAAGTCTTCCAGACTAACACACAGGTACAGAAAAACATTGCACAAGAAATGAGTGCTTCCCTGGGCAGGCACAGAGCAAAGAGGGTTTGTTCCACCCCTGTCAGATATCTAGAAGGTTCATCTCAGTGGTGGTGCAACCTGGGACCTGCTCTTCCCATCTTTCAGGATCTGCCAAGAACTCTGCATTGCTTTGATGCACAGTCTCCAGGACTGGGTTAGCAATTGGCCCCCAGAGCTGACAGGAGCACAGCCCACAACACAGTCAGTAGTTTTGTCTCCTGACTTGACACAGATCTTTACTTCACTAGCAGCTGCCCTGAACCAATTTGGCTGGTAAATTCAGCTAGGTAGGTTGAACAGAAGTTTTGCTGAAGTAAGAGTAACAAGTTCAAGCCTTTATTAGCATCCAGCTTCCAGATAAATGCTTTTTTACTTTGTGAGAAGGTAAAATGTTGCTTAATTCATTGTGACAGGTCAAGATCTCCATTAGAGCAAGTGGCTTGAAGAGGAATACATGCTTTTTGGAGAGATTGAGACAAAAAAATAAATACAAAGAACCACCACAGATGCATATAGCTATAGAAAAAGAAATTAAACATTTTAAGTCTAGTACTCACCAGTGACAAATTATCCATCCCTTTTGTGTCTCAGGGAAATGTATAACAAAATTGCAGCCTAGATCAATGGTAGATGAGTCATTTAATGACAAACTGTAGTGATGAGTCCAAACCTTTAAATTCAAGTACATTTTAATCTCCTGTCCTGTTTAATTATCCCATAATGGCAACTTGGATGGAGAATGATAGATAGACTGTGCATACTAAATGTCTTAAACTCAAAATTTTTTATGTAAACTATCAGTGAAGAGGATGCTAAATAGGCTAGATCCTGACCTCTCCTGAGTGCTAATGCACTTATTTAACCCAGATGAGGAGCATGCCTGGAAAAGGAGTTAACTGAAACTTCAGTAAAACTGAGAAGTCATCACACTTTAAAAGGCAGAAAGAGAAATACATGACAGCTTGCATTATGACCTAGAAACTCAGTCACTGCATTTTTATAACCTGTCTGCTAAAACCAGGAACATACAGCCCTGCCCTGCTCCAGAAAATATAACATCTTGTCAGTTTGTATGGAAAATGCAAGTGTTCTCTCAGCTTACTGTAGGCCTTTGTTTAGCTTTCCTTTTTATCTACCTTGTCTTTCCTAGTCTTTGGCCTTTTGTGTTTGCTAAAGCCATTCAAGAACGCAATGCCAAACAACGCCCCATTACGCTCAGCAGCTTTTATTTGAGAAGGCAGCCTCTCAAATGTGCTCATCCTAGGCAGCAATACCTACCTTCACCCACAGTTAGGGTTGCACAATCATTTCCATTTCAAGAGTCCTTTCTTTTTTTTTTTCTTTTTTTTTCTTTTTTTTTCTTTTGTTGATCATTTGGGCTGAAATTTTCCATGCTGAGTGTGTACCTCAGGCCTCTTTTCCTTTATTTAAAATAAAACAACTTCATTATCATCCATTTCTGAGAACAAGATGATGCAAAACATGTGCACTTCCCACATCAGATATCTTACTGTAGCACTCTGGTGCATTCACTCCTTCGCCTTGTTTAGAGGTCAATGCAAAGCTGCCCTGCTTCTTAGAAGAGTCTTTGTCATTACTGTGGTATTTCTGGAAATTTGAAAAAGTACAGGACTGAAAGACTTTGGCTCTGCCTGGTTAGAAGGAACCTAGAGTTTTCAAACTAAATTCTGTAAAAATGTTCCTGCCTTTCACGTGGAAACCAGTACAGTCTGAAGTGTCACAGCACCTGCCTGGCCTCAGGCAAAGAGCACAGGCACCAGAGAAAAGAGAGTCAGCCACAGGCAGAGGATTTTCTTCTTCAGGTCAATAAGTAAAATCTGGGTTTGTTGTTCATGTTCAGAACATAATTTTCTCTATTTTCCTCTTAGGGAAAGTCTATGGACATGAGTTTTCCACCAGGAGTTGTTCCTCTGTAATCTCAGATGGGAAAGGGCTGATGAGCAGTTGATGTTCCAGCTATATCAGATAACCCTTGTGAGGACTAAGGTGAAATTTTGATGTTGCCATTGTTTAGTTTCCTTTTAATGCTCCAGAAGCATTGTGGAATGTACTTCACACACCACTATTAATATTGCAGCGATTTGGAAACCACGTCTGCCATTGCAACTGTATTCAGCTCTCCTTTGTGGCATGACAGTGGTGTGGAGAGTATAGAGAAACAATTCAGAAATTATGGTGTCAATGTGACCAACAGGAGAGCCACATCCACCTCTGGACTCCACTCATTAAACTGTCACCTCTGGGACTTATGACTTTTCCTTAATAAGCTTGAAAGTATTACCATTTTCTTTATGTCAGGATTCTTCCTCTCATCCTCTCTCCTTCTGGCTTATGTTAATGAAAATATTACTACACAGTGAATAGAGAGTACATATGTGACTAAAAGCAAGCATTATGGCAAGATACCAAACCTCTCACCACAATAATTAAGTATCAAAAAAGAACAGGCAAAAATGCATTTTTTTAGATGCACAGGCTGTTTTAGTTAAATTTTTCCTCTTCTGACAGAAGCTGTAGGGGCAGGCCTGTGATTCTTCCACAAGCCTGGGGCAGCTGTGGACAGGTCTACTGCAAGCACAAGCAGCACAGGGCTGCCTGGAGCAGCAGAGTGCTGGGGGCTGAAAGGTGATGATTGCCACAGGACCTGCTTGGCCAGCACAAAAACTCAGGGTACTGCTGGAGTTGTTGCTGCTGCACTAGTTGGCACTTGTTGTGGACCCTGTTGAATGAGAACAGGGTGTCAGCACATCTGGTTCTCATTCTCCTCTTTCTTCCTCCCATCCTTCTGAGCTGACACCTGTCTCCCCTCCCAGTGCAGCTGTGGTAACTTTGCCTGTGCTGCTCAGTTAATTTGTTCAGGAAGGCAAGATGGGGTGGCTGCTGTATAAATGCCAGGATACAATTCTTGGAAAACCTTCACTTATATTAAAATATTTAAGATTGTTTCCTTAAAATGCAGAACTCTGAGTTCTAGGAGCAAACTAGGAATGACTGAAGATTTGCCATTCATCAGTTATGTAGTCCTATCAACCCCAAGCTGCCTCACACAATCACACATGCTCTTCAGTTTGCTCCCTAACACACGTGTGAAAAGTTATGACAAATGCAAAGACAAGTGATGTCAAAAAATAGTAAACATATAACCTTTTTTTATCAATAAAACCAGCGAGACAGTATTTCATATTTCCTGGTCAAGAGTTTGCTCTTGGGATAAATATTAAAAAATATTCATAAAACTTGCGCTGTGGTCATGAAACTGGAAATGTATGTGTTTGAGAAAGTCACAGTGCTAAAGTGGCTGCAATACAGAATCTCTGATAACTTTTTGATGTTGCTTAACTTTTAGTAATAGTGACTTTTAAGGGATTTAGTTATTTCAAACTGCTCTAAATGTTTAGGCTTTTTTAAGCAGTTTAACTTACAGTTGTGCCAGTTGATAGGGGTTGAGGGATCCCAGTTAAAGCAATGTATGGTCAGGACATGTCAAGACATACAATTCGGTTCTGAGAAATGTTCAATATGTTGAACCAGTCATAATTTTCAGGCCTTTTTTCCCCTGAATATTCCTCAGATATCAATCTTAACTCTGGAACTTAAAGGTGATAATCTGAAGTGATATTTAGTGCTTTTTTGGCATGTTACTTATTTTGGGGTTTTCACTGGTGTCTTATTATTTCTCTCTAGCAGTAGATCATTGAAATAGATCCTAACTCCTAAGCAGTGCTTCTCATCTGCTCATTGAAGTGACTGCATTGCCCTCTCCAGCTTGAAGAAGAGCAGTTTCAGAGGTTTGCAACAGCTACTTTATTTTTACTGTGACACGGTAAGAAGACACCAGTTCCTCTCCTTTCATCTTGGGGAGCGAGCTCACTGTTCCCATGAAACAAGGCTGAATCTCAAAGACCCAGCAGGCCAACAGTCTGCCTGAAAGCACTCATGTAGGAGGCAAAGGCAGATGACCATGCATTGCTTCCAGAAGAGACACAGGGCATTGAGAAGGGATAGAGCAGAAAAGAGCTGGACTGGGCAAGGAGCACAGAGGGTCCCAAAATTGGACAGTGAGCACAGCTGTGTCTGTGTGTTGGAGAATGTAAGCTTTGCTAAGAACTATCTGCATAACCTAGCTTTATCCAGGACAAATTGTTCTGATTATATTGCATTAAATTCATACCATACCATGTTGTGCTGAAAGGTTTTCTGGAACTCAAGCTGCAGGGGAGAGTTGCAGCCCTGTGTTTCTAGTCTAGTATTGAAGGGGTCACTCCTCCCAAGAGTTTGCTTACTCATTGGCAGTGCCCTCATCCAAGGAGGGATGGTTCTGCCATTGATTCAGTTGGAAATGTAAGAATGGACCTTGGTGAGTGAATATTTCTGTCATTAACATGCTTGGCGCACTGCTAGGAATGTTTCATAAGCAATAACAGTAGTACTGTTGCTCTAGTAAAGATCTTTACAAACACAGGAGAGGACTAAAACTCCACAGCACTACTTTCACCTGGAGCAGTTACAGAAAAATCCCTTTTGCTACTGCCACCAGCTCTAACTGTGAAAAGAAAGGGTCTATTTGCATTTGTGCTGAGGAAGCAATGTTGATGTGCTCCTAATTTTTATCTAAGACCACAGAAACTTAAGATGACAAGAAATATAGATGAACAGCAAGAAATAAGAATGTGCCATTGTGTTCCTGGAGCTCCTAATTTAGCTTTTAGAGTATATTTGGCACCGACACAGATGGTCTGGGCTTTGGGCCCTACCTCACTTCTGTCATTTTTAGGATGAGACTCCAACCATTCCCTTATCCCCCTATTCCAAGTTCTTTGGCACCATCATCACTTAACTATTTTATATTACAAATACCTAACCAACTGCTTTATTTTACCCGTGTGACTCATTAGAAACTGTATGACAAGAGAATAAAGTAGACTATCCAAGAACACATTGAAAATTTCAGCAAGTCAGAGAGTTCAACCTGCTTTTCCCGAGCTCCAGACTTTCTGTAAGCCACTGGACTTTAGCAGAGGAGGCCTTCACTCTCCCAACAAGCTTGTCAACACACTTACTGAAAATCTCCCTGATAAAAGCACATGGGACCCTTTGCACTAAATTAGAATTCAGAAAAAAAAAAAACCAAAAATGAAAATATTAACTCTTTAAATCTCAAATGTTAATTGTTCTATATAGCCTCCCTTTATTGTCAAGAACTCTGGATTGCTTATCCAGGTTTACTGCAGGAGCAATCTGACTGTATCCAGCAATTTTGCAAGAAATCAAAAAACAACTTACAAAAAGGACAGAGAAGAGATAAACTGCATATTTGTAGCCTGGCTCAAACTTTCTTAAAGAGAGAGATCAGAAATTTAAACTACCCTGTTCTGCTGGTTCCTAATTGCCCTCACAATATCCCTAATCATGGGAAGTCACGTAGGAACAAACAAAAGCACACATAAAGCTGTACCTGGAATTGCAGAACAAAATTGAAAAGCATGGTCTCCAGAGAATCCAGAGAAACATACCTGTGCAAGTACTGTGAAACATGAAAATGTAAAGCTCAGAAAAGGTTTTTCTGCTGTTATTTGAGACAATAGAGATTTAGTAAATAAAGGGTTTCCACCAAAAGGTGAATAAGTAAGACCACTGTCAAAGAAAAACATACCAGAACCATAGCAGAACCTTCCCTTGCTTGTGGTATCAGCCTGTTTTATAAAGCTGTGAAGTGATGAGCTCAGCATAGTGTCACACAAGAGCCTGGAGAAAGTGTCTATTCAAAGGTGCTGGTATAAAGTTGGTGGTCTACCAAACAATTTCTCTTACCTCCAAGAGGAAAGATGGAGAAAAAGAATCAGTCTAAGGGGCTGGAATGAAAAACGTAAGGGAAGTCAAAACTAGGTCTGGAGGTCAGAGGAGTCCAGGAGGAGATGCAAGGATTTATCCCAAAGGTGAACAAATTCTTGTGGACACAAATATCTATTATTCACCCTTGGGATGAAAGTGTGGATGCTGTAATAATTCTCCAAGGCAAAGAAACTGATCTCAGCATCAAAAGAGTTTTCTAATTGAAACTTGGACTAAGACAAGACAAAAGGGCGGGCTTGTTCTTAGCATGTCCTTAGGAGGAGATTGAAAAGGTGACAAAAAAAAAAATTAGGCGTTTTTCCTGTTCAAAGAATGAAAGAGGCTTGAAGTAATTTGCTAAATATAAATATGGTAGACTTATAGGTCAGGGGGGTACTTTCTGTCCATGTCTGCATCTGAAACTAGATGACATCTCTGGTTGAACTTCTGTTTCTTATTTCCAAGGACGGGACATTTCCTGAACAAAAGATGAACATTTTCCAGTGTGGTATGCTGCATGCTACCCTCAGAGCTATTGAATTTTCAGTCAGTTTAAATCTAATGTGAAAATTGGAAAAGAGAGACCAGCTGTGATCTTCATGAAGCTAATATCCTTTCTAACTTAATAATTCTCAAAAGTAGCCCTTGAATTCCTTTACTTCTCTCCCTGCAGACATCAGGCAGGACTCTGAGCCTCATGGATGAATTTTGGAAGCATATCTTCTATTATTAGCAGATACATGTCACCAGGTTAATGAGGAGGTAGGGAGAAGAGAGAAGGAACTAACAGAGACCTGAGTGTGGGGTACTAGTCCCACAGGGAACCGTGGAAGATCTACGCAACAAATCACATCAAAAGAAGCAAAATCAAATGTTTACCTCCCCCTCAGTTTAATGCTTTCAGCTACAGAGAAACAAAGCAGAAGAGAAATCAGGAATAATATCCAGTCATCCACATGATATTGATTCAGGTTTCTTCTGCTCTTGGGTGCACAGGTTGATACAGCTGTGAGATGCTGCTGCATTGTCTCAGAGGGACAAGCGTTGCTGGCAAAGTTTTTGTGCCAGCTAAGTAGATAAGTGCAGCTATAATGGGCTATAGGTTTTTTCTTCAGGAATTCCATTTTATGGAAGATTACAAATTGCTTCTATTGACCACTTTTATTGAATGATGAAGGACTCTGAAAAAAATAATTCCTTTTATATCTTAGACTCGCCAGACAGAAAGAGTTAGAGCTTGTGATTTCTAAGAGCTGGTCCCAGTAAGCTAGCCTAGCACTTCATCATGTCATGGAGACCTGCAGTGTGATATTGTGCTGAGAGTATTGGGGAGAAATACATCAAGGGGAAATAGCAGTTGTGCCTTCAGTGCAGGTTTCAGCTTGTGGGCAGGGTACCAGGTGCAGAGATCCATATGGAATGAGGACAGTAAGGATCAGCGTGTTTGTTTATTCGATCTATGACTGTATCAGGTGATAAGTTCAATTCTAGGGCCAGGGTGAATGCACCGTGGCTGCATGATGCTCAGTGTTGAAATGGTACATACTTACTCTGCTGTGTCAAATGCTTTTTAAAGAAGTGAAGGGACACTCTGTTCTGGCAGATTGTATATCATGCACAGTCTGTCTGTGCTTCACTGACTTTGTGATGAGTCAAGTGTGGTCTGTCCTTCCACAGCTGGTGTAAGTCCTCTATATGAATTTAATGGTTCCTAATCCTGCGAGCTCTGGCTGAAAAGTCTATTAAAATGTGATTGTGTGCCTGCATCTGACCCAGATGAGATCTGCTCTGCCAGGACCCAGTAGTGTGCAGGCCATGTATCAGTGGTTTCAGGATCAACATTCATGTTCATCCCTTGCCTGTGCAGAGTGTGGTGTGGGTTCCTCAGACAATACACTTTGTGATCCTGCAGCTGGAGATCATATCACATTGCCTTACCACCAGCAGGGCACATAGGTTTCATAGGCAGTTTTAATCCTGGGATTTCCTGTCTGTGAGTGGATGATTTTGTCCCTTTGGTGATGTTCTTTTTGTGTGTCATATGACCATAAGTCTACACTTGTGAGCATTTTCCTTGCAGTATTTGGATATTTTGTCAGTAACTCTTCAACAGTGTGCTTTTGTGTCTTCTTTTGTAGAATTTTTGCTACTGCTCAGTTTATAATCTTTAGCAATCAATTCTGCTGTGAAACAAAGCAGTCTAAGATATGATTGCTTAAGCATCTACAATAATGAGACTAAATGTTTTGGCATTGAGGAACTGCTATAAACAGAGCTTCTTTTGTGATGTGCTCCTGCTGGAAGTTATTGAAATCTCCTATCAGTATTTTTTGTTAAGTTTTAAAACATACTGCTTCCTTTATTACCTTCATCCCTAGCGATTCTCTCTGTCATTCAACAAATTAATAACACAGCTGTGTTAGAAGCCAGTTTTGCATGTGAACTTGAGGGTGACTTTCACCAGAATGCAATTCAGCCGCATGCTGCGCCAGTTGCCAGGTGTTGGGGCCAACCTGGGACAAACACTGAGCTGGTTTGTTACAGAGCACTTGGAAGGGAGGCTGCTTTTGTGCCTCTGCCAGGTAAGAACAAGCAGCCTTCCTTGCTGTGAGGCTGCTCACCATGTCTCTAACCAGGGGCTGCTGGTGGCTGGCGTCCCATTAGGAGCTACAGCAGATAACCTGCTTTTTAAATGAGAGCTTGTCCTTGCTAAAATCAAAAGCTTTCACACTGCAAATGGAGCACACTTTTAAATAAATGCAGCACCTCTCTAGAGCAGTGTCAGGTTTTTCAGCAACTTAACAGAAGTGAATTTAGCTGCCCTAAGAGGAACAGATACTGAGATAAAATCATAGAATTGTGTGGTTGTAAGGGACCTTAAAAATTATCAAATTCCAACCACCTCACCATGGACAGAGACATCTTCTACTAGACCAGGTCAAAGCTCCATCCAACCTTCCCTTGGACATTTGCAGGGATGGGGCAACCACAGCTTCTCTGGGCAACCTCTTCCAGTGTTTTACCATCCTCACAGTAAAGAATGTCTTCCTATCACTTAATCTAAACTTACTCTCTGTCAGCTTAATGCCATTCCCTCTTTTTCTATCACTACATGCCTTTGTAAAATGTCCCTCTCCAGCTTTCTTGTAGGTTCCCTTCAGGTACTGGCAGGGGCTCTAAGGTCCCCCTGGAGAATTCTCTTCTCCAGGCTGAACAACCCCAGTTGTCTCAGTCTGTCTTTATAAGAGAGGTGTTTCAGCCCTCTGATCATCCTTCAAGCTAGTAGCCTGCTCTAGACTTGCTCCAGCAGTTCCATGTTCTTCTTATCTTGGGGCCCCAGAGCTGGATGTAGCACTCCAGGTGAGGTCTCACCAAAGCAGAGCAGGAGGGAGAATCCCCTCCCTCACTCTGCTGGCCACAGTGCTTTGAACACAGCCCAGGATATAGCTGGCCTTTTTGAGTTGCCAGTGTGTGTTGCTGGGTCATGTCTAGCTTCTCATCCACCAACAGGCCTCCTTTGATCTGTGATCCTGAGGTCTATTCCTGTGACAGAACACGGAAAGAAGGAATGGGGTACAGATGGAAGAGCAGTGGTGGTGACCCTGTGTAGAGATCAGAGGAGCGAGGACAGATCATGCTGTTAGCCCTGATGTTGGAAATAGCAGCTGTCCCATATATTCTGTCCCCAGTCAGTCAGAGGTGGAGGCAGCAGAAGGCTGTGTGACTCTCCAGCACCCAGGAATAGACAAAATGTGCAGTTGGGTCATATCTGGCTCATGTGCTTTGGCTTCCTGCTTTGGGAAGTTAGTGGCTTCATTAATTCCTAAAGCCAGCCCTGAATCTGTTTAAATATGGCCCGAATTTTTTCTGTTTATGTTTGCATTGCACTACTTTTTCCCTCTCTCAGCTACAATCCTGCCCATTCTTGTTTGCATTGCGAGGTAAAGATCTAACCAGCACTCTTTTGTAACAGGGATGCTCTTATAATTCAAATGTTAGCAGTCTGTGCGATTGTACATTGAGCATCTTTGTTTCCATCTCCAGCTGCCCTCCTCTGCAGGGTGGGCTATTGCAAACGTGTCAGATCTGGCACTAACATGATGGAGTCTCACTTAAGCAGATGAAAAGACAATAAACATCCCCCCAAATTGTCAATGAGGGTAAATATTAGTCTCATTAGTGGAGACTTCTCTCTCTTTCATGCCAGCACATAATGTTTGCAACAACATCTTTAGTTTTTGTCTGCAGAATGCTGAGGCTATGCTGACTGGGAAACTACCCATGCACCTACATTCATCCAGGAGAGAGATGGGGGGCATTTTCTTTGTGTTGCAGCCATACCTACTTTCTTCCAGCACAACAAAAACCTGCTACACAACTTCATGTTAGAGGTGTGAGGGGGGTTGGCAAAGTAGGAGAAGTTGGAAGTGTGGCCAGAAGGCTGGTGCCTCACATACACTTGACATGGAAGTTGTAGCTGTGTTTCAAGAATGACAGAAAAGCACATGAAAAGTAAGCAGCTTCTCTTTTGTCCCTAGCAGGAGACCAACATCAACTCTAATCCAGAGAATGTGATGGAGTTCAGCCACAGTTTTGTCTGGACCCTGGGGACCTGCCAGCTGTACACAGCTGGGAGCCAAGGTAGTGCATCTACAGAGAGGGAATGTGGCATCAGCCAGAGGGAGGTGATGAACAGAAAGGAATCAGCAGGTAGAAGCAGAAAGAGTATCATACATTGGGAAAACGGTTGATGCTCAGGAGTACTTGTCTTGGGAACAATGCTGGCCTATTAAGGGCATTGACTTTGAGATTGCAGCGTCTTCTGTGATCCAGTGGTTAAAATGAATATTAAGCTCAGCAAGCATAGCAATAAAGCGAGGAAGTCAAGTGAGCTTGCAGAGTAAAACCCAGGAGATGATTTAACTGCATCACAGGCTTGTACAGAACTGCTTAGTAAATTGCTAGGCCCTGCTGTTGAACATGAGTTGCAAAGCTTTAAAATGTAGTCTTCTACTCTCTTTCCATTTTCTGACACACAAAGTACATGTGGAAGGCTTGCTTGAATCCCATAGAAGACTGGAAGTTGTTTCTGTTCCTCGGGAAGCACATCAGGGGGAAATTTGCCACAGCTAGTTGTGTATGGGATTGGGGAAATGTGCCTGCTGCTCTCATACACCCTACTGTGCAAACAGTTCCCACATGAAGGGTGCTTGCATGCAGGGAGAGAATGTGGAATATCTTGGGGGCTGAAAATGAATTCTTCAGTCTTTATACACATAGGCTCTGATCACAGAAAGCTGAGCATCTGTGCAGACATTTTCATCAGTTCCACTGTACCAGTTTAGTGACACATCTGAGATTTCCTCAACAGAAAGAGCCCTCTGAAAATTAAGAGGTGATTACCCAGCCCCTTGCACAGTTTCAAAACTAATCTTCGGAAATTACTTAAACATTTCTTTGTAAGATTTTAAGCCTAGATAGTGAAATTTTCTTGTGGTAGCAGAGGAAAAGGAAAAAAAAAGGAAGGGAAGAAAGCAGAAGTGGATCGCCTCTGTGTGTATGTGTGTGTGTGCATACTACCTTGAAAAGGCCTGGTTCAAGCTTTTGAATGTCATGGTTTCTGAAGAGAAACAGAATAGGAACTTTCATGAGCTGCCAACTATTGATAATATACCTAGGTGGAACAAACACCAGCTGGATTTGTACTAGTTACTTTCACACAAGCAGGGCAGAACCATGCCTGGAGTTGACACAGGAGATAAGCAGGAGTCACCATATCTTAAAATTTTACTCTCTTCCATTAACTTGCTCTTTTCCTGTGGGCAAGTTATTCAATTTCTCTGTGACTGGGAGGCTGACTTGATGACACAGAGTCTTTGGTAATTCAAGCTTTAGGTATTGCTACATCACTTCCCATTCATCATCATCACCCTCTCCTTTTGCTTCCTCCACAGCTCATTCCTGCTCCTCTGACACTGAATGTTACCACTATGCTCATCCTTAGTCAATATTTTCCAGGCAGAATTGTCTCTCTGGTAACTTCAGATTACAAAGCAATACAAGAATAACAAAAGCTCCTCTGGGTTTGTTTGTTTTTCAGTTGGAAGCTACACCCCAGATTTGTAAAGTAACACACTGTTTAGAGGCTCAGCCAGGTGGAAGGTGGCTGTGGCAAAAAGGAGTGAGGATGAGGTAGAAGCAGCAGTTGCTGAAGACTTTGCTGCCATCACAGTCTTCATACTGACACACTGTGGCCTCCATTTTAGCATTAAACATAAATGAGAAGGTGCTGTGAGTCATCAGTAAAGGATGTTTGCAAAGGGTTTTGAGATCCTCACAGTTACCTTGCAAAGAAATGTCCGTGAAGAATAGACATCTCTGCTGTCTATGAGATTTTCCAGGCAGACAGTAAGAAAAAAGAATCATTGCAGGTCATGGCTAGTCATGTAAGAATCACACGTTTTGAGAAGAAGGAGGGAGGAGAGGTTGTTATTTGGCAGACACATTTCTCTTGTCTAATTGCAGGAAAGTAGAGGGAAGACTCATAGCTATGGGTTGAGCTTTTGACCCTGTTCAGGATGCAGTTGGCTTAGCAATTTTTGTCTAGAAGGCTGTGATTCACAGTAACCAGCTGAAATATTGTAATTCTCCCATTTCACCGTAGTTCTTTTTGTCCCATTGATGCAGGTACAAGCATTTATGCTGGATGTCAGACAGACATTTGAGGAGAAAGTTATTTTTCATCCTGAGCTAATTCAACAGCCAGGTGGTCAAACACCAGGTTCAGTTCAAGCAAGAGTGATGTGCAGGAGCATGAGTATATGATTAAAGGTGAAGAAAACCAAGGCCTTTTAAGCCAAGTTAATCAGGTGTGGCACAGCTGACCATGTAGCACACTGTACATTATACTGGGGAGAGCTCTATGTTACAAAAACACTGAGATTCAGGTACTGTTGCATTAAATGTTTTGTACATGACACCAAGGTGGGGTGTATTTAAAAACCTCTAAAGTGTCCAAAGACAGCTCTATGGGAAAGGCTGTCATCTGCATAGGATCATTCAGAATCCAGCAGATAACAATTCCTCTGCAGTGACATTGGTGGTGGTTTTTGGGGCAATTTGATATGGGAGGTCAGTGAGCTGCTTTCATGACTAAAAGGAGTGAAGGAAAAATAGGGAGGAAAGGGGGAAGAGAAGTGAGAATGAGTTGTAGAGGGAGCCTGGTCTGAGGGGATCAGAAAGGAGGATGTAGAAGCAAGCTGCTGTTTAAGAAGAAATACTTGATTTAAAATTGCAGAAATGAATGATATTGTGTGTACTTGGACCTTGCTGGTGTGCTCCTCTCTTTTCCTGTCAGCCTTCAACACAATAGCCCATGCACCCAGCTCTTTGCAGTGCATGTTTATATTTCCCTTTTCTTCTCTTTTCCATGCAAGCCTACATGACTCTGGGGTGGAAGACTCCCCATGGCTCTCTAAAGGGAATCAGTCGGTCTTGCACAGTTAGTGGTGGGTGTGAAGAATATTTATTTTTAGAGGAGCTTTTGGAATTGGAGGAATAAAAGAAAGGAGGACCCACGCAACAGCAAAAGTGTCTTTTGTTTTTCTTGTGTGCTGCTGCTGTACACTGCTAACCTGTTGCCCCACATATGGCTGTGTTTCAGGAGCACCCTTTTCAGGTGTGTTTCAGTTAGCACAACTCTAACATCCTGGTGGGATCCCACAGGATGGGATGCAATAGGCCAATGTGAAAGTTGTCCTTTAATTACCAGCTCTGTCCTTGCTCTTGGAGTCAGCATACTCTTCACCCTGGACTCCCCATTTCTATAGAAATGCCAGCCCAGTTCTGCATTTTTTTACATGGTGTTTGTTTTGTGTGGCACAGTTTTAAACACTGCAGCCTGCCTCTCCTTTTTTCTCTTTTTGTTGCTTGCTTGCTTTCATTTTGCTCTTTGTTTCTTCCACCATATTGTTCATTTATCTGCACTCCCTTTGTGCCTTGTCTCAAGGCTGTGAGCAACGTCTCAGTGCAGGGAATTCATTGTGCTACCACGTCATAGTGAAAAGAGCTCCATTGAGAGCCTAGGAAGCATTAAAGGGAAAACTGTGTATGTTTGTACAGCACAATGTACAAACAGTGTCCCCTTTGGCACGACTTTATCTCCTACTGATTATGACAATGTATGAATCAAGAAAGAGAGAAATTACAACAAAGGAGAAATTTGAAGCCTGTAGAAAGGGAGAGTAAGCAGGTAGGGCAAATGCCCAAAGCCACAGACCACGGAAAGACCTTGTAGAACACAGCTATGATTTGGGCCAAGACATCTAACAAAGGGGTGGGAGTAGAGAGAAGGGTCGGCACCTCTGTGTGAAGTGTCATATTTCTGCCCCTGAACTGATGCAGTTTACAGACAGATGCATTCAGTTGGACTTGATGATCTTAAGGGTCTTTTCCAACCCAGATGGTTCTGTGATACCTAGAGCTCACCTCAGTTTAAGCTTTCACTCAGATTTTCAGTGGTGAAGGACAGCAGCTGAAAAGCAGATGCTTTTCTGAATGGGGTATAGGTGCCACACAGCCCTGCAAAATCTGTCCCTGAAAATCAGTTGGTGGCTGGACCTCACAGATGAGGTTCAAGACAGTGGGATCATCAGAGGAGCAAGCTGCCATGAGAGCAGCGAGAAGATTAACTCCAATGGTTATGATAGAACAAAGGCTAAATGAAAGAAAAAGCTCACTACTGTCAGAGTAAAAAATATAAACAGGGATGCTTGGAAGAGAAAAATTAAGGATGCTTTGTCAACTCCATTCCAGTACATTATAAACATGGTGGTACCTTCTTCATCCAGGGCTACCAGGTGGGTAATAAAATCCCTTTAGTGCTCACTGTTATAGATGAGGCTTGCACTGTGTTTGGCTTAATAGAGTTCCATGGAGAAATAGGAGATGTTAGTGAAAAAGGTAATGGAGACAGCTGCCGGGCAAGAATGGGGAAGTGAAGGGAAAGTCCTGAAATGAGGCAGAGCCATAGCATAAAACTTTATAAACAAAGACTCCGATTACACATGACCTTCTATAGGTACCTCTGCTGATACCAGTGTACAATCTCTGGCTGGGGTAGCACTCAGCAAATAGCACATACTGCAAGACAGCAAGGGAAGGTAGTTTGAGCTAGTGCTCTGCAGTGAAAACAAAAATTGCAGTTGCTTAATATAAGTAGAATTCCATGAAGAACACAGCTTCCTACCTGTGCTCTCCCTATACAAGTGCTTGGGTGACACTGTAACTTGGTCCTTGGCAGGACTGGGGCCTGAGAGCTGCTCTTATATAAATTTCCTTGCTGACATTCAAACCTGAGTGCTTAGATTTGGTTTCCAGGCACTGGTGTTGAAGTCATAGAATCATAGAATTGTTTAGGTTGAAAAGAACTTTTAGATCATTCACTCCAAAATGTATGTGCAAATACCTATTCTTCATACCCAATGAGCTTTTCATGTTTATTCTTCAAGTGGTAGATATTTCTTTACATATTTTGAGATTCAGCATCTCCCTTTCAGAGATCACTGTGACTTCTATTAAGAAATTAAGTCCATGTTCCCATTAGCTGCAACATCTTTTACCTGCCATTGAGCACCCAGCAGAAAAGGATGCGAAGAGTCATGTGACCTTGAAAATGCATCCAAAAACCAGAAGCAATAAGCTCCAGACAGATACTTGCAGACTACTGAGAGGACATATCAGGAGCTGTGTGTTATCATCGATTGTAGCATTTAGTATGGTTTGGATTTTTTCATTAGTCTTCAGTAACTATGACTGATAATTGATGGAAAAGCAAGGATAAACAGTCCCTCTTAAGGCACTTCTGTCTTGATGTGTATTCATTCTGATGTGTGGAATAGGTCTGGCTTTACAGGCAAGACAAGAGTTTTTTGAGGCCATATAGTGATGACAAAACACAGGGCACTTAATAGGATTTTAAGTTGCTACTAGGCACAACAGGCACAGCCCATCAAAACCATTCAAGAAGTCTATACAGAGCATGGGTATCTGTAATCAACTCATTTTTAACTCTTCTATTTAAACAACTGTGTGCCAATAGCATTGTTACCCTAATGAGAGAAAAGCTCTTCCTATGCAAAGCTCCCTGGCTTCTAAGTCCTCCTTCACAATCAGTTTTCTGCCCTGCCAGAGCAAAGAGCCTTGGTGAAAAGGGGCAGAGGTTTTATGTGCATGGGGCAAACCTTTCAGGTATGGGAGGAAGATTCCTATGTCAAATGTGTCAAGTGAACACCCGCCACTGTACCAAACAACAGGATGCTTGTGAAGGGAAGGAAAAAGATCCAAGTTAGAGGACTGATTCTACAAGGGCTTTTGGGGTAGTAACCCCAAAGTAGGAAAGTAAAAAAGACATTTTATTCTGCAACATTTTTATTCTTGTGTGCAGGTTTTATACAGAACTTTGATGTTTTCCATAAAGTATAGTTTTTCAAATGTGCAGTTGGCATTCAGGTACAGCACTCAAGTGGCTGAGAGAGCTTTTCCTCCTTCTCATTGCTGACGTTTTGATTTTCAGAAAGTTTGAAAATGGAAAATTCTCTTTTTCCATTCTGCTAGACAGAATGTCATTGCCATCAGTGTACACTCTTGCAAAGACAGTGCAACTTTACCTTGTGTTTTCCAAAATACAAATGTTTGGATCTTGGTTGTGAATGGATCCTTCACGCCCTGTAAGAAGGCTTGGTTGCTTTATGGGAAGCTGGAAGGGTCAGAAGAGCCTGCAATGAGCAGTTTTGTGCACATGAGACTTTTAATGTGATTTAATATGCTGTGTTCTCCTAGAGCATTCCCTCCGTTAGTTACTGCCTCCTCCTAGGGGAACTGATGTGTCTGCTCTGTATAAGGGGTCTGGGCAGTAGGGTGGGAGCAGCATCCGGGGTGTGGTAATAAATAGCTCCTTTTCAACTGGCAGCCTGTCACAAGTGGGGTCCCTCAGGGATCAGTGCTGGGGCCAGGGCTTTTAATATCTCCATGAGTGATCTGAATAATGGGATCAAGTACACCTTGATGAAGTTTGCCAGTGATACCAAACCAAATGGAAAAGTGGATACTTTGGAAAGGAGTGCTACCCTGCAAGAAGACCTGAATAGGCTGGAAGAGTGGGCTGACAGAAACCTTATGAAATTCAACAAAGACAGATGTAAGGTATGGGAAAACATAATCCTGGAGTGCAGCTCAGGCTGGGACCTACCCAGCTGGGGAGCAGCTTGGTGGAAAATGACCTGGAGGTCCTGGTGGGGAACAGCTCAATGAACCACAGCAGCACATTGTTCACTCACAGCAACCCAACAGGATGCTGGACTACACCAAGAAGGGCATTACCAGCAGACATAAAGAAGTCATTGTCCCATTTTACTCAGCGCTTATCAGACCACTTCTGGAGTACTGTGTTCAGTTTTGGTCTCTGCTATACACACAAGATGTGGACAGGCTGGAGAGGGCCCAGAGAAAGGCCACAAAGATGATCAGTGGTGTGGGAAGCCTGCCCTATGAGAAAAGGCTAAGAGAAGTGGCTTTTCTCAGCCTTGAAAAAAGAAGGCTTTGGGTAGACCTCATCATCATGTTTATTCAGTATTTAAAGGGTGGCTGCAAAGAAGGTGGAGACTCCCTTTTTTGCTCTAAATCACATAGAAAAGACAGGGAGTAATGGCTCCATGTTACTTCTGGAGAGATTCCAATTAGACACAAGAAGAAAATTCTTTACAGTGAAGTCAATCAGCCATTAGGCTAGTCCCTTGAGGAAAGTGGTGGATTCCCCAATATTGAACACCTTTAAGATTTGTCCATTTGTGCTCACCTGTCTTGTTTTTGGTGAGAAAGGTTAGGCCAGATGATCCTTACGATCCCTTCCAACCTGGCATTTTATAGTTCCATGATTTTATGATTCTAACACCGGCTTAAAATGTCCCCAAGGAAAGCTTTCCATTTATATGGGGTACTAGATGTGTCACAAATGCTGCTCTCACAGACAGGTGCCAACTAGGCACTGCAGCTGTTACAGCTTGGCAGTTCCTCAGCACTTCCCCAAAATTTTATGCCTGAGGGAGTATATCCTATCTTGTTACACCTGACAAATGGTTTTGAACATCGTTCCAGTTTGCCAGCCACTAAAAATTCCAGCAGAATTGTGGGCTCCTGTGGAGAGAGTAGGTTTCCTTTTCTTGGTCTTTATCCATGTACTCCTTAAAAATAATTCACAGACCCCTGGGATCTCACATAGCGTGGGTTGAAAAGCACACTACTAGATCAGTAAACAGATCCCCTGGTGAAATGAAGACAGTTTTTTCTGGCTGCAAGTAGTGCAGAAGTAGGTGTGAAGTTAGTCCTGTTCCATTTGTTTGTTGTTAGACAATGTGTTCTTGTGGATAAAGCAGTGATCTGGAAACCGGGTAGCAAGCAGGACCTACAGCTGTGCATCATGCTCTGCAAAGCAGAAAGTATGGTTAATGCTCATGGAGAGGTGAGAGAAGAACTTAACACAGTATTTTAGAGCCAGAGAAGCAATTTTGGATAGAAAATTGGCTTCTGAAAAGGGTGAATAATGAAACATATATTTTGGATGGGAGAAGTTCTGAAAAAGGCCTTTCCTGACATACTGTGTTACTACAGAGAGACATTTTCCTGGGATGTAACAGAAGCAGATTTCCTAGAGTGATGACAAGAGCAGCACTGGAGATTTTTTTCTATGTCCCAGTACCACCAAAACAAATTTCCTTTTTGGTGTTTAGAAAACCTATTTCTCCTGTATTACAGGAGGCAGTAGGAGTGTAGTACTTCATTGAGAAATTCAGTATATCTCCATTTAAACTGCATGAGCTGGCTGCAGTTCAGCCTACTTGTTAAAGATGCCATCAACCTGTTAACTTTGCCAACAGGCTTCAGAGGAGCATCACATTCACCTAACAAAATACAAGGACTAACTTTTTCATTCTTCTTCCAAACGGCTGTCTGAATGCAACCTGCTGGTAGGACATCATTACCACATCCTACACCTCCTCAGCAAGCTACTGGCTTAATCAAGCTGTCTGTAAGAGTCATGAAAATTTTTGCAAGGGTTATGTGGAGAAGTGAATATCCAGAAGGAGGACAAAGTCTCATCTTCCTACTAAGTATGCCTTAAGTGCTGGTGGATAGAAACATAGGAACAAACTGGATATTGACTTTCTAAGATGGGATAGGGAAGTGAGGGCTGCTCTCCTGCATTGGATATGCATCAAAATGCTGAACAGGTTCCTGAAAATCTGCCACTAATGTTTCATATCTCACATTGCCAGAATGTTTTAAGTGGTTCTTGCTGCTTTCCTGAACAGCCAGTTCTTGCAGCTGGGTGTTTGGAAAGCAGAGAGGTTTTTTTAGCGATCAGTTTTAAATGTGGACTAAGCAAGGATTTCTTTCAGAAGAAGAGACAATTTCATGATTGGAAATGAAAATTTTCAAACAACTTCAGAAAGGGATTTCTGAAGAAGAAAATACGAGGGAGAGAGGACTTCCTTCTATCATCTTTCCAAGGAATTAGTCTTAATTTGATGGCTGAAGAGAACAGTGTGCTTGAGATTTAGTCTTTGTGAGGTACACAAGTAATGCATGAAAGAGCATCACTTCTTTTGTATATACAGAGAGTATTTCAGGCATTTGTGCTTTCTGGCTCTCCTGCACCAGAATGAATCTGGATTATTTCCACTGCAAAGACAGAACTTCCTGTGATTTGCAGCAGAATCTTCATGTATGGAGACAATCAGGCACAGTTCCAGACAATCATCCATGACCCACTGCACTTGTGTGCAACTTTTTTAGTCTACATCTGACCTTGTGTCACCTCCAAATATCTGCTAAGCACTGCAGATTTCACATTGAGTCCAAGGACTTGCAAGTGGAGAGTACTTGTCTAATAACCTTGTACCTCCTGCAAAGCTTCTCAAGAGTGGGATGTGGTGTTCAGGTCTGATACTGCCTCTAGTGTGTCCAGCCCCAACCTCTTTTTTGTCACACATACTCAGTTGGCATTCGAGAGCTGCCTCACAGCACTGCTCTGTTGTCATTTTGGTATAGGCCCTTGGTTTTCAGTTTGGAGTCCAAATAAAGTGACACTTGGCATTTACAAAATGTGTAGCCCATGCAGAGTGTTGTCTGAATGTGAAGCTGCTGACCCACGTGCCAGCTGTATGATTTAGGTCACCCTGGCTGTGTTTTTTGTTCATAGTACAGATAAGGAAAATAATTTATCCTTGTGGAAAGTGGGTTGGAAGTCAGTACAAGGATTTTAGTCCCAGCAGACTTGTGCTGTTTTATTTATCAGCCCTAAGAGAGGATAATAAAAACAAACCTGGGGGGGCGAAAAGTCATAAAGTGCAAGGTGCATGCTGTGCCCCAGAGGATGCCGTGTGTGTGAGCCAGGGCACTGCCTCTAAACAGAAGTCTGTGTTATCTTGACAATACTGAGATCCCAGCAAGAGACAAGTCTTGTTTAACTGATCAGCAATAAATGCATAGGAATAGACCATTCTTGCCCCACAGCCATTACAGTACATTTGCTGAGAGGGAAGCAGGAAGAGGATTCAGCCCATGGAGAACTGAGAGGAGGATATGACTTTTCCCAAGCTGGAATAAAACCTGTGGCAGAGCCAAGACTTCAACCTCTTTCACCCTTTCAGTGCTTAACCATCCCTTCTCCAAATGTCCCTCTGCGGCTGTGCCTGCAAAGCTGTCATTCTGAGGAGCATTAGGAGCTGCCTCCGAAGTGACTTCAGTGCAGCTTCTCTCTTCCTCACCCCCGCACCCTCTCTCATTAACTTGAAAGCTGCTATTTATAAACCTGCTCAAGATTGCTTGTTCAGAGAAGGAGGAGCTGAAACAGTCCACACACAGACTAAGAGACTCAGCAGAGATGCAGACAAGAGCTACTTCTCACTCAAAGGGTAATAACCAGATGGAATAAGTCAGCAGGAAGAGTGCCTGAAATGTCACAGAAATGAGATCAGGCAACAGCTAGAGCTGTGTGTCTGCAGGCAGAAGGGGGAGAATCACAGGATCACAGGAAACAGTAAGAAAGAAGGGCTGAGAGGAAGCAAAATATTTAAGTGGGTAAGCACATTGGGCTAAGTGGCCTGATAATCTCCCTAGACCACCACAGTTCCATTATGCATTTTTGACACTCTCTCCCAGTCTCTGTGACAGTGATGAACAGGAGGCCTATAAAGCTGGCTTGCCGCAAAAAGGGGTGCCAGGCTACTAACTGTGGAGTGACTTGTCATCTCTTTGTTTAACAGCTCACTCATCTCCCTGAATCTCACTGGGATGCTGTTTGTAAGCATTAAACTTGTTAAACTCTGGCTTGCCTGCAATTTCTGTAGCATCTGGTGATTTTGTGCTGGCAAGCTAGAGAAAAGGCTGATGATAATTTGAACCCCTGTGAGGGGAGAAGTGAGTACCTAAATAGCTGTCCCACATTGTATGGCACTATTTACAACAGCCTGACTTCCTTTATCTTTCCTTCTGACTGTAGTTTAAGATAATAATCCAGACATGACCCAGCTATCTCTGCTTTTCTGCAGAAGCACAGCACAACTGAGAAAGATCAGACAATCTCATCTGCTATGAAGATGGGGAAAAAAAGCTAGTCCTTAAGTTTTATAAAAAGAATAAACAAAACTGCAGTAACCCATAAGCAGTCACATTCATGGAGACAAACAGAATCACATTGTTCAATAAATCAGAGGAGAACAAAGAGGTTCAATGACAACCCAAGACCAAAGCAATTTCTGCTAAGGAGCCTGCATCTGCATACTGAACATAACCTCACCTCTTCCTCTTCCGGCTTAGTAAGTGATTTCATGGAGCTCTTTGTGCCAGCATGCAGGCAATTTCCTGATCTGCTTCTCTTTGCTGGGCTTCTCACTAGAGGGCAAAGGATGTGCTATACTGAGTGCTGTGCTCTGCTCCTTTAGGAATTCAAATTCTCAAAACCGTTTTGAATTCTTCCTGTTACTTTCAAAAATACCAAGTTTACTCTCCTTGATATTTGTGCTCTTAGGTGCTTTGTCGTCTGATATATTATTATATTACTTTAAAACCCCAAATTTTTAAAGCCCACAATCTTACCAAGGTGAAGTCTCAATGTATTAAGTGACAGTTTCAAGATCCAGTAAAGGACAAGCATTGCCACAAAATGCCCACAAAGTGTCAAAGACAAGACTCAACCCCTGAAGAAAAGAGGTAGACTGAGGAAATGAGAGAATCAAGAATTAGGGTAACAAAAGTAATGTGATGTGCCCAATTGTGACATTTTCAGTTTGATGATTTCTATGATGACATGCTGGACATTCCAGAGTACTTGTACACTCTTACAGTAATGCCAAAACAAATCTAAGAAGAAAGTTACCGAATTTTTACTTGCTCTCTTTGCTGGAGAAAACCTGATCCAGTTTGTGGTATCATCTGACATATCTTACATATTTGAGAAGCTCTCAGCTGACATCAGAGAAGAAACATTTTCCTGTCTAGAGCATGTCTCAGTCTCAGACACAGACAGAGGTGGGTTTAGAAATGAGTAGTGAAAACTGTTGCAGGTCTAGAAAACCTGGTAAAGAAAAATTATTGAAGGAATTGCATTTGCTGGGTTTAGGAAAAAGAAATTTGAGTAGGAACATGGGAAACTGTCTTCTAGCAGAGCTATAAAAAGGACAGGGATTAATTGTTCTCTGTTTCTGTGACAGGAGGGGTGTGCCACAAATAGTGGCCAGCTTTGTTTGCATAAACAAAGATTTTGGTTTAAGTATCAGAAGGAGATTTATTCTGAAAATAGGAGGAAAGAAGCAGTGGAGCAGCCTTGAAGGCTGTGAAGTCCCTGTTTATGGAGTCCCTTAAACATAAAGCTTTGTTAGTCAGTAATGGTGTTGGCATGTTTACTTTTTAATAAGGAAGGAGCCTCTGAGGCACTTCCAGCCCCATATTTCTGTGATTTGTACTAAGCCTGCAATTCTAGCAGAGCAAGGCTGCAAGATGTAACCTCATTATATAAATAAACAGAAATCTCCATTGTGTTCCCTACAACCAAACCTGGAAAAGGAAACAGACAGCTTGCTGAAAACAAATGCCCCAAGAACCTTTAAAGATTTATAGGTGCAATTTGACCCTGTAGTTCTATTTAGAAGTATTTAGAAGATTGTACTGGGTTGAGTATGCTAAAGTGGGGGAAAGGACCCCTACTCCTTGAACTTAGTTTTGTGGCAGGACAAACCGGCTTATCCTGTGCATAAACAGGCAGCTTCAGGGCTGGCAGTGGGATCCAGCCTGTATCTCAGTGACTACACTCAAAATGTGCAAGTAACAAAACTTCTAACAACATTTTATTGATAGAAATATCCCGAGGTAGCTAGAGTGATTCACAATTTCAAAGCTGGAATAGGAGAGAGGTTTGTGAAATTAAAATGTCTATATTCTTTGTCCAAAATCAGAAGGGAAAGCTGAATAGCACATGGGTAAATTTCATGAACTTTAAATTACATTATGAATAACCTACAGTATAAGTACTACATATAAGGTTGCTGAGTATTTTTAAACAGCACTCATTGGCTTTGAGTTGAAACATTAGATTTACTCAAGTGTAAGTTCTCTTAGTTAATGAAACACATATGATTTGGTACTGTATACATGAAAATCTAGTTTTGCTTTGCAAAAGCTTCATTAGGTTTCTTTCTTCATGCCAAATAATTTAATGATTGTTCATTTTCTATAATCTCAGTGGTTTTGTTTTTCCTTTATTTTTTGTTTTTGTTAAAAAAGGAGGTTTCCATGTCAAATGTAGAGGCTCCTAAAGTGATAGATCACGACTGAAGATCCTACCTTAAGCACTCAAGCACACATGTAAGAATTGAAACACTGTACTCCAGAAGACTATAAAAACTGTGGCCCTAGTCCAGCAAACTGTATTTATCCTGAGAATAGCCTGATTCAGCTGGATTATTTGTGTGCTCCAATTTAAGCACGGGGTAGGAGAGTAGTTCAATCGGGACCTGTTGGGATAAAAAGAACCAGTGCAGATTTGATCATAGCAATGAAGTGTACTCCCTTATCTTTGGTGCAGTTCCTCTGATGTATGCAAGGGTAAGTGAAACTGGATCTGCATCACTAAGGTCCTTTCTCCCTTTGGATTCCAGCTTTTAACATGATCTCTTTCACTTGAAATAACATCACTTAATTGAGATAACAGATACGTATCACTGGTTTATGACAGAAAGAAGTTGCCCAGGTTCTGTAGAAATTACTTATCTTTGTGTTACATAACCTAATATATTCTCCAAGAAGATTAAGCTTGGAGTATCTAAAAGTCCTGTCTAAAGTCCACAGTGGTGAAAAAAGCAAGCTCTGTCATGCTGCCATTGTTAATGGCACAGAAGGATGGACTGTTTAGCCAGGTTGGTGTGAATTGATGAGTGTCAATCCAGCTCAAAAACGCGAGCCTTGGCTCAGCCCTGCCACAAGCATCTCTGTCCCATGCTCCACTACACAGGGCAGAGAATCACAAAACCTGATGGGAAACCCACAGAATAAACTGTTCCAGAGGTCAGATCCATTCTAGGGTCTAGATGTTTGTCACCACTTCTCTGTCTATCAGAGCTTTGTTCAGTGTGGCCCAGAAATGAATAATGCAAAAGCTTATTTGAATCATGTGGCCTCTGCTTGTTCTCAAGTTTCTTGGATGAGCCGCAGTTTACTGCAACATTACAGCATCTACATCCTGTGTCTAGGACTGTTTTCCATCTCTTTCTTGCTTCAGATTAGCAGGGCTTGGACTTCTGAAAAGGATTAATGGAAATGCAGAACATCAAGGTTAGAGCTCCTAGAGCTCAGAGAAATGGACACTCCCTGTTTCCTGCCTCTCCCATGCAAGCTGCATAGCCTGGATCGGAAAGCTGGTTAGCTCATCTCACTGGGGGTCAGCTCTTTGCAGTTAGTCCAAAAAACCCCAATTTGGTGCAGAGCTATAGATGGTAATATAGAGCCATATACATATGATTACTCTGTAGTGCTTATTGTATATTGACAGGAAATGGAAATGAAAAAAAAGTAGAGAAAACTGCTAACACAAGGCCATTACAAACTGCAAAATAAGAAGGAAACCTACTGTTTTCCATGCACTTGCAATTCTCTGTTATTTGCCTTCCTTGCTGTTCTCTGCTCCTTCCATAGTCTCTCAGTGTGTAAAATCATAATTGCATTGCATAACTTACGGTCTTGATGTCACTGTGGAATTTGGTGCTTGGCTGTTGGATTTATTTTTATTAGATGTAGTGATTAGAATCTAAGCAGTGATCATAGTTTTAAAATGTCTATGAATATGTACTTGTTTCTAATGGGATTTTCTTTGTACTTCTTAAATATCTGTCTGATTCAGAATACTTATTGAAACTTGGATAATGAAAGTATATGGAGAAGTATCAAGAGGGGAGGTTTGGATCTTAAAACCATAGTCAAATATCATAAGGGCAGCAAATTCGTACTGTAGGCCAAGGTGCTTTGTTGCTTAGATTTTTGACAACTGTAAAATACCTTCCAGAAGAAAAATATGGTCTCAAAAGTAATAGGGAGGGGGTATGATGTGTTTTTTCATCGCACTGAACCAAAGCTAGCCCAAAGCCTGTGAGAGTTATTACTGTTGAACTGACTAGGAACTGTAGAAAAGGGGCTCAAATTCCAGTGCCTTGGTTCCCAAACACCAGGTCACTAGTAAAGGATCAGGAGTCAATGTCCACCTTTTCTTTACTTGTATGTGATGAAGAGAGGTCCCAGGAAGAGGAGCAAGGAAACTGCACTCTAAGTAAATCAATTTCTGTACAAGAGATTCATCTGCTTATTTGGGGATGAACAAGAGGGTCCCACTGAGGGTAGTAGCCTAGGTCACATGAGAAGGGAAGCCTATCCTTCTGTATGTATTTTATTTGCTTGGTTTAGAGGGACTATATTAAACCCACATGGCACAGGAATGACAGTCTTAAAAGACCTGAATTGCTCACTAGGCTAAAATTGGTGTTCTTCATGTTTCATTTTGGTGGTGCCTTTCCTTCACATATCTGACTCTACCTGCAGTTGTAGTTATTCCAGAAAAGGAGTGCCTTTTTCTGGTTTAAGATAAGCCACTCCTGTACTAGGTTATAGTGCTCAGTGTTACCTTGCCTGGTGTCTTCAGTACTGTTTGCTCTCCTTTTTATGGCCATCTTGTCTCTTCAGATTGACAGTTTTTCTGTCTCAAGCTATCTGCCTGTGTAGTCCTTGGAAAACCCCTTATAATGAGAAAAGTAAAAACAATTTAACATTTTCCAGCATATGTTCAGCAGGTACATCCTTGGGAGCTATTTAACTCAGAGTCCACATTTCAAAACATGTTCTGGCACACATTGTTCAGGAGAAGTCATACAGAAATACTTCTGAGACATCTACACCTTTGTTTATCAGTTCAATGTCATTGAGCATTTTCTCTCATTCTTTCACCAGAAGGAAAAATCCATACATGCACACAAAAGGTCAATGTTTTTGAAAGGTCAGTAATTCCAGATGAAATACAAACCTAAGGCAAAAAAAAAAAAAAAAATCTCCATTGAGCAATAAGGCACTTAGAGTTTGACTTTGTTACGCAAGAGA
The DNA here is from genome assembly GCA_009812075.1 of Sialia sialis. NCBI lineage: Eukaryota > Metazoa > Chordata > Aves > Passeriformes > Turdidae > Sialia > Sialia sialis. Next base: position 3,780,925 of record VRYO01001681.1, on the reverse strand, counting down.
GCAACTTTCCAGCTGGCTGGCAGTGGCTCCAAAGGGTGTCTGTGTGGTTATTGATTAATTAAATCTATTGTTACTCACTTCTTTCATTAATCCAAGTGTTTCCTCTACACTCATGTCCCTGTATAACCCTATTCTAAAGATTTGGAATCTGTCAGAGACAACTGCTTTGAATATCAGGTTGCTTATTTGAAATGCCAATTCTTCCTGTCTCAGAAATTTCTAGGTGTGGCATTTTAGACCTCAGAAGAATGAGAAAGCTACTTCAAGTATAAAGTGTCTCCTATCTCATGTTCAGGCCTGGAACACTGTAATGTGTAGTGTGTAACAGAGAGGAAGGGCACAAAAGGCTGAACCAGAGGAGTGGCTCTGCTGCTTTCTGTAGCACTGCACTCAGTTCCAGTGCTGTAACACAAACTTTAGCTGTTGTGCGAGGGACAGATATCTCTAGAGGGTTGACACTTCCTGTTCAGGGTTCTAAATCTCTGGTAGAGTAGTGTGGAGGATGAGATCACTAATATCAGCAAGCCAGCAGTGCAGTTTTACTTCTCTGTATACCCACCTTGGCCCCAGTGAAAATAGCCTTATACCCACCTAGTCCTCTGCTCATGGTCCCAACAACCAAGAATCCTGAACAGTACTGCTGCCCCAGCAGTGGGAAGCTGTGCCTAAAAACCCAGAGACAAGCCCAGCCCTTGCTAGGCCACAGAGCCCCAGCATCTCTGTTTGCTGTACTGAGGGTACTTTGCGTGCTGGTCCCTGGCCTGGCGCCACTGACTTGTGTCACAGAGGAAGCTGAAGCCCTGCCAGCTGGGAGCTGCTTCTGGTCGCTATCTCCAGCCATCAGTGCTCGATTGGAGCCTGTTAACCAGGCTCCTGACCTGCCAGCCTTGCAGGTCCCAGGCATTTGCTTTCCCTTTCGAGCCCTTGAGATAGCAGAGGGTGTTCTACTGAGATGAATGTGTTTAGGAAATGTCAAGTCTGAATTAACTACTGCTGGGTGCTGGGAAATTTTTGCTTGACTGGAATAATTTGCCAGGAAGTAGGATGGATTATGTTCATGCCTAAGAGCAGGGCAGACTTCTTTGATAAAGCTTCCCCACAGAAGCAAATCTTTATCATAGCAGTGACAAGTCACTCCTAGTTCCTTCCTGCTCTACACCAGTGTTATTTCCACTGAAATACAGAGGTCATTTGAAGGGGAAAACTGCAGCTGTCACTCAAGTCAGGAGAGCACCACCTCCACCTTTCTGAAGCAGGGAGAGGAGTCACTTCCAGTTCAAGACTATTTGGCTGCTTTACAGTTTTGTTTGGTGAACATAAAAGAGACTTGGAAATTTCAGAGGCCTCTTTTAGGAAATCCTTTACAAGTTCCTTTACTAAATGAGTTTTACCTCAGCAATTCACTAATTACAATCAGTCATTTGATCCTGGCAGAACAGGGAAATTGTATCATGTACTTCATAAAGGATTTACAGTAATTTCATGATTATAAGCCGCACCTGATTATAAGCCGCACCTCCTGGTAGCCGGGTAGACCACGGGATTTGTCCATATATAAGCCGCACCTGAATATAAGCCACACTTTTTTTTTTTTTTTTAAAGCGAGGATCCATGTGTAACAAAGTAACAAATTAGTAACAGAATCACTGCCAGCTGGGTTTGGTGTCAGGTGCTCAAGTTGCAACAGTTTTCATAGACCAGGGAAGCCTTTAAAGGCAGCCCCAGGTGCCCTCCCTGGCCGGCTCTCACTTCTGGGTTGGCATTTCACTGGGATTTGTCCATAGATAAGCCACATGAGAATATAAGCCGCACTACCAGGGTAGGCTGGATTCTTCAATGAAAAAGGTGTGGCTTATATTCGTAAAATTACTGTACTTATGCATTGTGGGTTTTAGTTCTTTGGCACCTGCACTTAGTCCTTTTGCCTGTAATTTTGGCTGGCAATAATACTGATGCCTTTGTATCAGAGAAATGGGCTTCCTCTTCTGCAGAGCAACAGCAATAGTGTCAGCTGGCAGGCTCATTTCTTGCAAAAATCACAGGCAAACAAAAAATGCATAGGTTGGTCTTCCAGTCCAGTAGGGCAAAGCAGACATCCTTGCCTGGGGATGTCCATTTTCCTCAGCTGCAGAGGGGGAGGGAAGGAGGTACCCAAAGATCACCAGGCTGCTAAGTGTAGAGCACCCTGGTTATAGCGGTGCTGGCAACGAACTATGGTAAACCTTCATGCAACACGGTATCAGGAAGGACACCTCCTTTCCCTAAAGCATTTTTAAATAGGACTTTTTAATTATTTCCTAGCCACAACAATGTGTTGGCCGTTGTGAGAGTTGGTCCAGAGGACCTAAAACCTTAGAGAGGGTCTGGCACCACAGTTGCAGAGGATAAGCTGGGGGAGGAGCAGACCTGTTTAGCTTGTGGCCTGCTTAGCCGTATGAATGTCTTAAGCACAGAGAAAATTTGCAGTCAGTTTGATGTAAACAAAATATTTCAGCATAATTGCAGTAATTAAACAGGAATGCTGCTATTAACTAAACATCTGTTACCTTTTTCTGATTGAATTAAGTAGTTACAAGCCTCTGAGGCTCGCTATTAATCTCTCTTCCTTTCTATCCTAAATCTCTTTTCCTGCTGTCTGTTTTATCAATTGGTGATTGTGCCTGAGGATTTTGCAGTGTCTCTCTTTGATCAGATTAGAAATGTTTGCAGTTTCTTGCTCTCTGAAGCCTTGCACACACAGGGCAATCTTCCATGGCTACCTCAGCAGAGTTTTTGTGCCAGCAGCTGCCCGCCCTTCTCTGCCGATGCACCCTTGCTGCCCTAACCTCTGTGGAGGGGACTGATCCTGGAAATATTTTGATCCTGATATAAGGCTGCCAGTAGAAGCAGACAATGCTTTGCCATCATACAATGGTACCTAACAAAGAACAAAGACAGCCTTTCCCTGAATTGCAATGGTGCTTCATCTGCTTTTGGAGTTGTGTTTAAACAGTGTAAGGTGCTACGACCAAAGCAGGCAAAACCATTTAACTCTGTACTCTATCAAAGAATTTGATTGTTACCATCTTCCCCCTGAAGAGCCACCACAAGCAATGTCGTGGGTGGTGATGTCTGAAAACTGCACCACCTGATCAGAGATGGTAGTGGGGATGACTCTTCCAGCCTTCTTCTCTTCAGATCATTTTCTGTTGCTTTCTCATCATCTTATCCTCATCCAACTTCCATCTTTTCCTCTCTGCACTCTTCAAATATTCTGTATTGATGTTTTAGGTCACCTAAGTGAATCTGGAAGAAAAACTGGTTATGAAAGAGCAACAGTGATAGTCAGTTTAGCAGCACGACTCCTGTGTACTCAACTCCACTAAGTTTCCTCGAATGTAAGTGCCTGGCCTCACCTGACCTGTGGCCCCAAGCAGTCCTGCCTTTCTGTTGGTTTAAATTTGCTGCAAATAGGTCACCCTATCTAAGAAAGGCTATAAGAAAAGAATCCTGAACATTTTAATTTCTGAACTGGCAGTAATCTTGGACAGTGCATGCTGAAACTTATAAATAGCTCTTTGAGTGCCCATGATGTCACAAACCACAAGAGCATCTGACTTGTGATTTATTACATCAGATCATGACTTGTTAATAGGCTTGTAGTTTGCAGCTTATTTACAGTCAGTACACCCACTATTATTCCTAAGCCATCCCAGTGTTATGCAGATACATAAATGCTGCCTGGAACTGAAACAGTAAACAACCAATTAAAAGTTTAACCTCTTCCTTTCTGCTCTCTTCCTACATGATTAACTGAGGGTACTGTTACATAAATTACAGTTGTGTCAGATAATGAAAAACTGGTGTTCTTTCATTTGTCTGTGTATCATATTTACACTAAAAACACTTGTAGATTTAAAAAATATTTATACTCAAAAATAATTTCTCATTAAAACTGCATTTATTTGAAGACAGGTTCTTTCCTTTTCTTCATTGCAAGAGTTTTTGCAAGACTTCCTTGTTGTTTTACAAGACTTCCTAGAATAAAACAGCAAAAGCTAATTTCTGGAATTTAATGAAAGAAGAATTTTGATTCTTTTTATAGTTCTTGACACTGTACACATATACACACACATTGGTTTATCTAAACAGCGGTTTGAAAAACCGGAGTTGGGCAATGTAATTAGAAAGGGAAAAGCTTGCTATTCAGATTGATCAAGCTAAGCAACATTCAATTTTTTATGGCACATATTTTTGGCAGAGGGGGTAATCTCATTTCCTTTGACCATGTTTTGGAAGAGGTCACAGTTAAGATTTAAATACAGGCCAATATAAACCCCAGGCATTAATGAATCTTGAATGTAATGATTTTAAGATTGGAAAAATTCTTTGTTCCACCCCTATCTATACCACTGAGCTACAGGAATTGTTTGGTTTTGAATAGCCCAGTTGCAAAGAAAGGCACTCAATCTGCAGAAGGAACTAAGCCATTTCAACCAGTCCTTGTTCAATTACATTCATTTTAAAATAAAGAAAATCCCACCCTGAGAAAAATATGTAATTATATTCAGAAATGGGAAAATGGAAAATAATTTATGTAGTCCTCTCAACTGAGCATAAGTGGACCTGCCTGGTACACCAGCATGTGGTGGCTATCCAAGGTTACTGTAAAGTACTCCTAAACATATTGTTGTGATTCACTCCTTCACTTTTAAAAAAATCCCTCAGGTGAATCTAAGACTGTAAGAGAATAAAAGTCATTACTAGTGCTAATGTCCTGTACAATACCTGGGTCTATGCCTCATAGTTTCATAGTCTGTTATCTTAAAAATGTAGTTCTTAGAACGGAAACTCCTTTTGTATTCTCACAGGACAAAGCACCCTAACCCAGCTGGTGAAAGGAGATCAACCACTGCATGTCAGTGTGATTTGCAAGACAGACACAAAGGAAGCTTTTCTGTAGTCAACTTGTTCTTGCTAAACATTCATTTGTACTAATTAAAAGATTTACAGTGTTAGCAGCCCTTACTGGAACTGGAATTGAGTGCAGATAAGACAGTTCAAGGTGCATGAGGAATCAGGTTTGTTGAAGTCTTTTGTGTACAGATTTTGCATTAAATACCTAATCTTGTTTTTAAGTAGTGAGTTGGCTAGCTGAGGTGTACCAGTGATGGTGAAAGAGAAATCTAATGCACAGCCTGTCAGCAGTGTATCTTCTAGTTGAGTTTACATACATTGTAGGTAGCCTCAAAGCTGGGTTTTATTCATTGTGACCTGCTTTTACATATGAATGTTTCCAGACTCTTGCTGGGGTAGGCAGACAGCTTAGTGGAAATCATGGGAGAGCCATGTGCTTGCTGTCTCTGAAAACAAGAGACACAAGGTGCCTTAGATTGAAGAAAACTTCTTCTCTTTGTTCAAAGAAAAAATATTTGCATACACTGCTAACAATCTTGGGTGTTTAGTCATCAAGAAAGAGGCCTTCAAAATTCACAAATCAAATGATTAAGCAAATAAATAATAATAATAATAATAAATAGGGAAAAATAATCATACAGGGAAAAACAGGGGAAAAATAATGCTCCCTGAATATGGGGCACATTGGTGAAGAGAGTTCTGTTTTCAGGATTTTTTATGCAGTCATGACAGCTCAAATCCCATTTCCTTTTGATCAAAGTACCTACGCAACCCCTTGATACCAGGAATTGCAGCTCTAAGGAAAATATTGCAAAATTTTCCTATATGAAACTAGGCAGGGGTTTTTTTTTGTATCATCCAGCTCCTGGCACACTGCCACTGGTGCAGAGCATTGCTGGAGACTGACCAGGTGCCTTCCACAAGTATCCACTGTGTATCTTCCTATGTCTTACCATATCTCTGGAATGTGGTAGCAGCCAGTGTCAGAACCTGGGCAATGGCTAAATAAGCTTCTGTTGGGGCCTTTCTTGCGTTTTATTTTGGATTTGGATGAGTTAATAAATATAGAGATTTGTTCTTCCTTCTCCATGATTAGATCCCAGAGGAAAAATGTCATAAGCGTCAACTACATCCTTAACCTCTGGAACAATAGAAACTGTGTTAAAAAACCCAAAACAACTGTCTTCCTGGGTAGGGTGGATGCTTCTCAATGATCCTCAGCTGGGTTTCTGGTGTGAGCCTTGCACGGGCTTGCTGGGGGCACCGAGGGGGCTGCCTTTGACTGCAGGAGCACCTGCTTACCTGGGCTGGGCTGGGCTCCCTTAGATATTTCAGGGTGCCAGGGTGCTCTGCAACAGTGTGGAAGGGTGTTGGAGAAGAGGGAGCCTGGGCAGGTGGGTGAGAAGCTTGCTCACCGCTGTAAGAAGTGGCTTCTTTCCAGCTGGGAGTGCTTTGGCAGAGGGATGGGGTGGACAGATGCTCTGCATTTGCCCAATATATCTTCTGGAGAGGTGCCTTCCGTCTCCGGGTCTGTCCCTCTCAGCTCCCCTGCGCTAAAAATACTTCCCTGAAATGTGCCCTCCTGTGCAGAGTGCCTGACCCTCAGCTCAGCTGGCAGAAAGCAGTCTTCTGGCATTTTCTGTGTACATCAGGAAGGGCATAATCAGCTGCCCAGAACCATTATCAAAAGAATTGGGACATAGAATTGCACACATTGCACACAGCCTCTCCTCTCTTCCTCCTCCCTCTGACTCAACAAGTGATGTAAACTCCAAACAGCATCCTTATCCTACAAGTGTGTTTAATTTCCTTAACAAATTGAGGTATTAAGAATTTTAAACCCCAGATGTTTCTCAGAGTTACGTAAACCAAGAGGCACCCAGATGCTCATGTAAGAGGGAAGGGAAAATCCCTTTGGGAACATGTGCCTGGCCCATGGCTGCAATAGGCTGCCAAGCACTGTTATTCAAACTGTGACATACAACAGGCTGAGATAGCAAAAGCCCAAGGCAAGGAGAATGAAGTGAAGGTGTAATGTGACACACTGTTCCTTTTCTTTTTTCCCCAGGTGAGCCTTGGGAAAATTAGACTATACTACAGCTGTGCCTTCCAAATCAAGAGTCAAGTTCTCCTGTGCATGAACTCAGGCAAACAGCAGAAAGAGACAACAAGTATCAAAAGAAAAAAGATGTAACAAAACAGGTAAATATTAACATTCAGTTTTTCCCAGTGTACTGTATTTAATTTTCCCTTCCTTGTTTCACTCGCCTTTTGAGACAAATAATTGTCATCTGGAAAAGAAAAAATTTCCTTGTTTTGTTGCATTAGGCCATATAGGAAGGTTTGAAACTGTTTAGGTATTTGAAAATTACAGTCTATTTTTAGAATTATCACAAACACTGAGTCTGTTTCCTGGAGGTTTTTTATGGTGACCTTCAGTTGTTGACTATGAAGTCTTTGAATTCTTAGTGAAAGTAGCTTGGTCTTTTTTTTTCTTCCAACAGCTTATTTTGTCCTTTCAATTGGAGAGATGTTAATGAACACACACTGTTAAAAACAGCTTTTCCTGCCTCATACTGGAGTTCATCTCCACCATAATAGCTCTGCTAAAAAGAGAAAAATGATTTCCTGGTGTGGATTCAGTCCTGTGCGAACTTTTGCTTTCCTTTCTTCAAGGGTCTGTCCCTCATCCAGAATGGGCAGCCTGCCTCTGTCTACCCTGGGATGTCCCGAGTTACAGGGATCAATGACACGACCTACCCTTATCTTGTACTGGGAAATTACAGAGCTATCAAGAGTGTGGAAAATACCTTTTCTCTCTCTCTCCTCCCACCAGCCAGCTGCAATCAGCACAAGCTTTAGTGTAAATGCAGTGATAAGAGGAAAAGGCAGCAGCAGGAGGCTTTCTGCTGGTGTGGCTTATTATTACTATCTGAGAAAATAAATTCCAAAAGTAGTGCTGAGGTTTGCTAGTTACACCATTGTGCCTGTAGCTGTATCTTGTTTAGTAGAGGCAAAAAATGAGATTGGAAACTGTGCAACCAGTGAGGCAGGATTTTATTAAATGCTGCAGCACCCTGAGGAGTGAAGGAACTAAGCTGTAGGTACCTAATAAAAGCATTTGATAATGTTTTGAGGCCATCCACATGCATTTGGGGCCTTTCCAAGGGGACCTTCACAAAACTCTGCATGACTCTTCTCATTCCATCTCACCTCTGTTGAGATACCAAAGAATGCATGGCTGGGATATCATCAGGCCTTTCTGGCTGAAATGTAGTGACTGTAATAGAGTGTGACTCAGTTTCAGCCTAGTGGCCTCCTGAAACTCTCAATATGTTCCAGATATAAGGAGCTCTTCATCATGCAGGTATCCCCAAAGAACCAAATTGAGGCCAGCCTATCCTGGCATGTAGAGTACTAATCTGAGGCTGAGTCACCATTGAATCTCACCACAACAGGTTTTGAATCAGGTCAGAGGATCAGTTGTTTAGGGTCAGAATCCTCAGGTTCTCCATCCCTACTTACCATGAGACTTGTTTAGCTTCTTGCCGCTGTTTCAACGTGTTACTTATTCAAAGTGGCCTGTGCTTGACTTCTCCTGGGTGCAGTTCCCTGAAGAGGAGGAAACACAGCGTCACCCTGGGCCAGGGCTGGGTGCCCTGGCTGCGTGACCTTTGCCATGCTAACCTGCCCTCATCTTGCCCCGCTGCATTAATTGCCTCTTAGGGCAGCTTTGGCGCCAGCTCTGGGAGGTTGGGACAGACAGCTCATGCTTCCTCTAGTTAGGAGCCAGTAATAGCCACTCTGGGTCCTGGGATGAGAGAAGGAGAGGCTGGTAATACCCCTGCTTCAGTGCCCCATTAGAGTGGAGGAATCCTCAAAATGTGGGTTAGTTTCAGCTGAGCCCCCTCCCTCTCCAGCCCAGGTTCTTCCTCATTTTGCTTCAGCTCTGCACCACAACCCACGTGAGAAGGGCGTGATGCTATTTATTCTTGTTTCCTCCCTCTCTGAGATCCTATCAGAAACACCAGTCTGAGTCAGAGGCTGTGACTGAAATGAGAGGGGAAAACTTGGAAATGCACAGATTCCAGCTCAGTGTGGCTACCCCAGATCTTTGGAAAACTGGGCCTCAAAAATGTGTGAGATACTCAGCAAAACAGCAGCTATAGAAAGACTGTGAATTAGAAACTGCCTAGCAAGCAGCAAGAAAAGGAGTGGCTGGCTTGTCATAGGTAAGGAACAGGACTCAGAGGAGTGTTGTAGCATGGGTGTTACATGACCTTCTACCCTCTTGCAATATCTGCTATTTTTGGACATTTGCTGAGAAGAATCCCTCCAAGTTCACTCCTCTGGTTTATTGGGTGGTGATAGCTGGGTTTTCCAGCACAAACAGAACTGTGCTACATTGAGAGGTTTCCAGCAGTGATATTTTTCCACATGCATTTGGATGAAAAGTCATTTAAAAGCCTACTCTCTGCATTTGGCAGGTAGGGGCAGGGTATAACAAACCAAAAACACATGTCCAAATACCAGTCCCAAACACTTAGATCTAACTGCTTACAACATGCTTCATTACATGCTAAGCAGCACAGATCTAGAAGGATCTGGAAATACTTTCCACATCCAGATCTCCCCAGCAAGAACCATGTCTTGGGCAGATTGCATTTTTATTGCCTTCATTGCCTTGCTGAGATGATATCCCAGTACTTAAGGTGAACTGTGTGAGTAATAATACTTCAGTTAGAGTGGAGCCATTTGCTTCTGCTCAAGTGAACTGGTGCTTAATGGTCTGTATAGTTATATGACCTCTAGTTGCAATCTGATCAGATAGCACAAACTAAATGCAGTGGAGTCTTGCTGATAATGGGAGGAGAATGGAGGGTCAGGATATAGGGTATTGCCCAAATAGGGACACATGGTCAGCAGGTGGCAATCTTATATCTGAAGCAGGAAAGGCCCACCACTGCTAGAACAATTTGCTAGCAGCCATGTCTTCAGTGAGATGTGTAACTCAAAGATCTGGATGCTTTGTGTACTGATTCTAATCACATGCATTTATTTTTTTCTTTGCAGTCTGTTAACAGCACACCTTTGCCGTGTCCCAGATGTTATGACTTAGTTTCCATTCTGCCATGCCCTCTAGTTGCAGATCTGAGAGGTTATATTCAGCCTCCTCCTTGGCCAGACAGCAGACGGGTCCACAAGTGCAGCCTTGCCATTTTCTGCTAAAAAGCTGATTTGGAATGGGAGCACCTTACAAATGTTAAGTCATGTATTATCATAAACCAGATCTGCTGCTCAGGTGAGAGAAGGGCATCTCGGTCCTTGCAGACATGAATGGTTCACTGACTTCACTGGCCTGGTTTGTTCGTGCAAGGTCAGTCAACTGCAGCAGTTTGATCAACACCATCTTTAATACAACACTTCAGTTTAGGCATCTTTGCTCATATAGTGCTGCTTCAGAAATGCTTTCATTTGGGCTTTTTGTAATACACAGAAAAGAGTGGCACAAACCATTTCCATAGCATCTGACCTCATTTTCAGCCTGTCAAGTGGGAGAGAGGCCGTGAAGCATAAGGAGAGTGGTTGGGACCAGGCAGGGAGTATGCAGCAGTAGCAGCATTTGTGATACATGTTGTCCTAACAACAGCAGCTTTCTCTAAGCCAAGATTTCCTGGGCTAACATCTTGAGGAATCCTTGGGTATGGCCTGTTACCTGAAAGGCACTTCATACTCTTGTGGGGAGAGAGGAGGTGAGAAAAAAATGATGCTGCTGCTTTTAAAATGAATTTAGCATTGAGGAGAGTAATTTGCTTCCAAACCTGGAGCGTGAAGCTCTGTCTTATCCACAGGGCATGGGAAAGAGGCAGGGCTGGAGCAGTTGCTAGGTGAACTGGGACCTTGTGTGCATGTGAAGTACTGCACGAAAGGGGCAAGTGTTGGTGATAGCCAGTTCTTTCTTGTGGACTTTGCTGGGCCTATGTAGTGGAAAAACTTCTTACAGACCTCAGAGTACCAGCCCCCAGTCTGGTAACAGTGCTTACATTGCTTTCAGGGAAGCAAGGTAAGGGGCCTAAAACCAGATGACCTGGGCATGGTTACATGACAAGCAGAGCCTCCTAAATTCTTGCCCTTTCTCTTGGGTTAGAGCAGTTTCAGTTGCCCATTTAGATCCCAGCCCCATAACCAAACAGCTAATTTGGGCCTATTGCAAGTGTGATATGAACCATCAAGGATTAAAAGTCATTTTTCTCATCCTGCCAACAGTCACCAGCTGGAATTTGACAGCTAAGCAGTGCTAGTCTGTGCTTCATCTAAGCTGGCAGCCTTCTTGCTGAAGTCAAGGTCACCAGGAGTAGCACAGTACGGTGAAGAGGCAATTAAAGCACACAGGAGCCACCCGTGCACTCACAGCAGGTTTGATTTCTCACCCCTTCTGCTGCCCAGTTTTCCCAATGTACATCAACAGATTCAGGTTATAACCCCAGAAGTGTTGCAACAAGTTAGGGCTTGGAGCACATTTTGTCTCCAATGTTTGCACGGTCTGTCTCACGAGCAGCCAGGGCTGTCCCAGGCACTCCAGCAATGCAGGTGGGAATGGCTGGATGAAACTTCCAGGTAGCGAGCAGGGCTTTAGGTCCCATCCCATTTGAACCCAAATGGTGGCAAGCATAAGCTCCCTGAAACCAAAACCTCCCTACCTACTGCTTGCTTGGCTGTCTGCAGCCTTTACCCAAGAGAGCTGGTGATGATGCAGCAATACAGATCAGTGGTGTGTGGGGAAAAAAGGGTGAGCATCGCAGCAGTGCTCACACCCTGCCCACCAAAGTGGTGATCTGCATTCAGAACCTGACCCAATTCCAGTCCCTGCTGGCTTCACAGGAAAAACACTGTGGGGTTTTCAGGAAGCACTTGCACAACAGCCGATACCAGGTGAGTGCAGGCAAGACAGATGTGTCGTCAAAGCAGTGTTGCCACATGTGTTGCAAGGATGAGTGAAGGATACTTTGTGTCATTCATACCTAGAGGACCATTTTCTCTTTTCAAATGCAGTCAAAATGGAGGGGAGAAGGGGTTAAGCATGGCTGTGACTTTAAGACATAGTTATGAGTGGGAATGTGTACCTGGCATAAAGTCAGTTCTTTCAGTTTCTTTTCTTTCCAGTTCTTTCTTATGTTGCTTTTATGCTTTTGTAGAAAACTCATCAGTGGATTAAGACCAAGGAAAGGGTAGGGGCCTTTGCTTCAAGTGAAGGGCTATGACCTGACAGTGTGAAATTACTGTTTTGGAAATGTTCCCTTCATATCTGACATTTGCTCTACATCTACCCAGGAGCTCTGACCCATCTCTCATGAACAAACTCTAATCACATGTGAGCATAAGTGGAGGACAATATATTTTCTTTCACCAGAATGAAGAGGGAAAGCAGTGACAAACACAGCAGCTGTTGGGAAAAGTCCTCTCTTTAATATGAACCAGCCTAAGGAGATTGGTGTATGGCTCAGAGTGGAGTGGGAGTGCTGGGGTGGGCCAGAGGGCTTGGAGTGGTGCACATGGTCATGGATACCCCTTGTGACCTTTGATGAAACACTGTTTTTTTCTCTCTGTAAGCCATTTGCTTTCCATCTACCTTCTGTGTTGGTACTCAGAAAAGCTTGCCTTGGAAAAATATGCCTGATCATCGGCCTGGTAAGTCAGGCTTTTTGCTTACTCTCTCTCTCTTGACCTCGTTTCCCAGCGAGAAACACATTTGTCCCAGACCGATAGAGTCCACAGCAGAAACCTCTGCTTTAGCTTCTCTGGATCTGAGAATATCTAGAGAACTAGAAGAGGGAAATGAGAGCGGAAGGTGCTGCAGGGAGGTATCAAAAGATATGGACAGGAAAAATGAGATCAATGTGTGATCCCAGGCTACTGGATGGGTATGTGAAGAAAAGGAAGGAACAAGACTTTTAGAAAAGAGTTCTCATCCTGAGGGAACTAGGTGAGAGACATGGCAAATTTTGCTGAAAATGTCTCCAAGGCTGAAAGATGTCAAAAGGCTGCTAAGAGCAGGGAAACAAAACAGTATTCATTTTGGAAAATGTGAGGCATAGGGATAGCTGCAGCCCTATGGAGAGGTCCACATTTTTCCTTAGATGGCCCTTGTTTAGTTATGCTCTGTACCAGCACTTACAGCACAGCCCTGCTGATGCCACAGCTTAACCCTGCAATGTTAGCAAGTGTCTGCAATGGCTGGTCCCAAACCATGCCAGTCAAGGTGCCACATGGCTTTCCTGCTTGGCCAGCACCCAAGAAGGAGCTGTAGCAGCTCCCCAGGTCCCATCCCCACCCCTGTCTGCCTGGAGGCCTCCCAATGTCCTGGCCAGCTCGGCGTGGGGGCTGGGAGGACAGTGGTGCTGGTGTAACTGGTTTGGGCAGCATACCAGACCAGAGCCGGTGCCAGACCGCACTGCCTCGGAAGGGCTGCTCCTCCAGCCCCTCCACGGGGCACGGCAGCAGCAGGGAGCAGCACCCCATGCTCCTTGGCACCTGTGCAGGGCTGGGCTGAGCCACGTGCGAGAGGGAGCAGAGGTTCCACTGAAGAAGGGCCCCTCGCTGGCACACAGGCCGTGGGAAGCCAGCGTGGCACCCAGAACAGCGGGAAGGAGCAGGTGCCGGTGCCAGGCCCAGCTGCGGGTTGGATCGGGCTAGGTGAGCGAGGAGCACGGCAGAGCCACAGGTCTGAGCTCCACCAGGCCCAGCCAAGGCTGGAGGTGCTTCACATCCGCTCCAGCCATGTGTGCACAGGGTCAGGGCACTGTACCGCCCGGGGCGCCTGCACTGCCATGGCTGCTCTGCAGGGAAATGTGTCCTTGCAGAAAAATTACTCTCAAGGTCCCTCTCTTGTGCTGTCCCAATTTGCCCTTGATGGTAATGGAAAAAGCCAAGGTGAGAGTCCTGTTCTTCAGCATTTTCTCCTTCAACTCCAGAAGGCAAGTTGATGTTGCTGTAAATGCAGCAACACGCTTTGCCACCGAGGCATTTCTGTGTGGCTGACAGGCTTGCCTGAATGTCATCCTAGCCTTAACAGCTCTTTCTGCTCCTGCTGTTCTAAGGACGGGCATGAAATTATGAAAAGGGCATCAGGCAAGGACAGCTAGCCCCAGTCTTCTACCAGTCAGACTTAGCTGAAGATTCCTGCTCTGGAGGTCATAAAGCCAAGGAAGCCTCCTTGGAGCAAGCAAAATATCAAATCTTAGACCTTGAGCTGACACTCAGTCCTCACTGTTATCAGGCTAGAAAGGGTGAAGCTGAGCTGATAATTTCCTTTCCTTTTTTGAATTTCTTTTGTCTTGAGGACCTGATGGTGTGGACAAAATTAAGAAACTTACCTTGTGCTTCACTGGAAATTTTCATTTCTTGTATCCTGAAGCATGCAAACTTCCCATCCTCTTACTACAGATTGTATGTTTTTTTAACCCCTGTTTTCTGCAGTGCATTCCAGGGAGAAATGTGTCCTGTAAGTGTTTTGTCTCAGATCATCCTGCCCTCCACAAAGGTCTTGTGGAAAGAAAATCTATTCAGGCTAGGAATGTGTTAACCATTCACTGCTGATTCTCCCATCAGGGGCTGTGAGCTGTGCTGGGGATTTTGTGCTGGGGATTTTCCACCAGCTCTGCCTATTCCAGCTTTTCAGCTGGGTGCATTTTTCCCACAAATATGTAGCCTCAGAAGTGCCATCTTCACTGCTTAGTCACTCAGGTAAAGAAAATAGTTCGAGCATGGTTCTCATGCTGCCTCCTTCCTACCAGGCACTTGGCTTTATCTTGCATTATAAGTGAGACTAAATCTTTTTGAAAATCTATGTGTCAGCACTGAATTATTTATAGTCATGTCAAACATTCCTGAGTATATGGATAAAACCCAGGATAAAGTATCCTTGTGTGCCACTGATGACAAAAAAGTGTTATGTCAGTCAGAGAGCCAGCCTTGATGTGATGCAAAGATGGTTTTTGCAGGCTGGGGGGCAGGTGGTGGGGTGGTATGCTAGTTGTAGCAAAGTCAGTGTGTTGTATTTTATGATTACCTTAATAATCACATAAATAATAATGTAATTTTCCCAGCAGCTGACTGCAGCAGCAGATAAAAACCTAGAATTATGTTTGTGAATTTGACTGGAGGAGATTGCAGACTGTTCCCAGGCCATGTTTGTTCTCTTCGCCAAAGCAAAGTCTTACTTAAATAGAAAGCTAGAGACACTATGCTGCAGCTGAAATATGAACCATGCCTGAGAAACCACAATTAAAATCTCAAAAAATTATAAATAATTTACCCCAAATAAAACTAGAAGAGAGGTTTATGTGGTTTATTGCTGCATAAGTTATCCAGATCTTGCTATGTAGATGCTTATTTTCTTTATATGCTATTTGTCCTTATTTAAAGAATAACACAGACCTTATACATCTGCATATAGAGTATGCAATAATACATCATTATCCTGCTTGTTCTTTATTCATTTTGTATTTTAAAATCTTCCAGCAATTGGAGCACTCATCCTTATATTCAAAACTGCTTGACATTAGTAACTGCCCTCTCCTGTTTCCAAAATAATTAAGATCTCCACATCTTTACCTTTTTTTATTTCATTGTTGTCTGTATTCTGACATACGTATTGACCAGCCCATTCTCACTGCCCTCCACTAAAGGAAATTGTGATTGACAGATCCTGTCTTCAGTTAGAGGAGGAGTCTCAACACGGGCATTTAGGAATTCTTTCTGGCTGCTTTGGTGCTCAGTGCATTGTTCACACGAATGGGCTGGACCACTGTCAAAGGAGTGATTAAATCTCAGCCAGACCTGACAGAGTTCAAGTGGGCAAAGAATTACAGCCTTTCACCTGTTTTGGTCTTCTCAGTCTTATCATAGCAATATGTGCTTGCTTGGTCACACCCTTTTGAAAAACAGTCGGTCTGCTGAAAAAATAGACCCTTTGGTTTGCTCTATATTTAGGCAAAACTCAAAATTCCAGGACTATAGAAATGTATGCTTTTCTTTCCACCCTTCAGCTAAGGGAAAGGGGAAAACAAAAATTTGAGCAAATCCATCTATAACAGTGTAATATTTTACAAGTCTGTTTAATAGACAACTACAGCAGTGAGGGGAAACTCTAACTAAAGTCACTGCTGCACTTGATGTAGTTTGTGCTCTGAAGGCTGTTCAACTTCTTCATTGTCCTGCAGAGTTTGCAGATTGGACTGTAATTTCTTGATGGGTTTAGTTAGTGGGTATAAACTTATTTTCTGGTAATGCCTAGATGGAGTAGAAAACTCAAAACTATAAAAGAATTGTTGACATCCTCAATATCCTGAGTCCTGAGGACAGATCACTGAAGGGAAAAGTTAAACAAAAGGTGGGAAAATCAGAGTTACTGCTGTTGGCTCTTCAGCAAAGCTGTGTAACTTCTCACACTGGAGTGAATACTTGTCCCTAGGTTTATTTTTCCCTTTCTAAGGGGTAATGGTGGTATCAATAACACGTATATGAATTATTCTGTATTAAAAATTTTTGCAGTCTTGTTAAGGTACAATATTTGGGAGTATACAGGAGAATACACATGCCACTCATCATAGTTCTGGCCCTACCATAATTTAAATTATGCTTGGGAAAAAAAAAATTACAGCATAGTCTATTTAAATAGCTGAGAAAATAACTTCTCTGTGGTATGAATGGCATCTCCATTACTGAAGTATGTTTGTCATAGCTCTAGCCATATATACATATGCTGGAAAACTTTCATTGTAGACATACCCTAGAGGAACTAAGGTGTCTAGCTGGCTGAGGAGGTCACCAATGCATCTAACTCTCTCAGACACACTCAAAATCATTACCTAAAGTTTCTCTTTTGGAATAACAGCTTAACACATTTCACCAAGTCCTCTCCCACCCCTGTGAGGTCTTGATGAACAATGTGGTATCATCTTCCCTCAATCCCAAATCCAGCCTAGCTGTTGCTCACCCTGCCTTCAGCGCTGCTGTTCACACATACCCCAGGCAGTAAAGCTGGCAGAGAAAGTGGAAGGATAGGATGAGGTCTGTCAACAGCATGTTTTAAACTGGCAAATAGAGGGAGATTTCCCTTTAGCGACAAGACCCGCACCTGTGATGCAAATTAAGTGGAGTATTTGCAGTGTCATACCAGTGGGTGTAGATTCCACTTGTTTTAAGATACACATAAATCTTAAACCTATTTTTCTCTTTCCTTTCTGCCTCTGGAGCTAATGCATTTAACTCTCAAAGAGGAGACAGCTGATTGTTAGCTTCATATTGTCTTGATGTTAATTTTCTTTTTTAAAAAGCTTACATATTATTCTAGATTAATTATACCTTTCTGCAAATAAAATCATTGGAACGGGTCCACCTCCCTCCCCCTATTCTGCTAATTTTCTTCCTTGATTTCTTTCAGATGTCCCTTCCCCTGTGAATACATCTGAATGTTACGTGGTGTTAATTAAGGATCTTAATTGCATATTTGTCTTTGCAAAGCCTGCCAGTGTGTACAGGCAAGTGTGATTGATTGACAGGATGTGAAGAAAAATGGAGAAGCCTTAACAAGGTTTGGCAAAGCAATACAATCAGCATGCTCAGGGGAAGAGCTTCACACAAGGATTTCAGGAAAATCTGTGCTTGGTGACTTTTATTTCCTTATTCAATAGCAGGAAACAGTTCATCCCTGCTGCAGCTGGAGATAAAGTAACTCTGCTAAAGCCCACTGTTAGATGAAATAACCACATGGCTTGAGGTAGAACAAGTTGTTCTGGAACATGCACTTTTGTGGTTATTTGGGGAAGCCTTAAGAAACTGTGGTTCTTCTCAGCACTGACCTGGAGCTGGGATATTTTGGCTTTGGGCTCTGCAGTTGTGCCAGCACAAGATGCTTGTGATGCTGGTGCAGAGAGACTCCCCTCCCAGCTGAGACCCTGAGTAATTAACCCAATCCTACACAGGCCAGCAATCCCTTCTGCTGTAATCCCAAGGCAAAGCTCAAGCACACTGGAAGAGAAAATGTCTGGATTTACCTCAACTCATGCAGAAACTCTCCCACAGGCAGGGTGAGTTGCAGTTGCAACCACCTACCCAGGATGTCAGGGGAAAAGTTCATCCCAGTTATGTCTATCATCCACAGAGTTTGCCTGTAGCATATGCTGTGGTCACCTCTGGTACCACCAAATCTAAGCACCACAACACTTCCCTCGAATTTTTGCCTTCTCCTCACATTCCTAAGGGGCTAAAAACTGCTGCAAGCTCTGCTTTGCAGGAGACAAGTGGAGGTACAGAGATGCCACCTGCAACCTTTTCAGTCTCCTAAGCAATAATGAGAAATTTTAGAGCAAAGCCAGAAATTAAACCCAGGTTTCCCAATGGTACTTTTCGGGGAGTTACTTCAGGGGCTTCCAGCCCATGGAGCCAAGTATGCAGAAGAGGTGCAGTGGTTCAGACAAAACTCTGGGAAATCACAGCAGTCTGAGATCTGTTACATTTGGAAACAGTAGCATAATGCAGCAGAATTTCTTTCCCTCCATCTGTCGTGCTGGAGTGCCATTTATGCCGGCAGATTGCTATGCCAAGGGGTCACGTTACAGCCCATTTCTCTGCTAGCCATGTTACTGCATGTTTTTGTCTCACCTGTGTGCGCAAGTCCAATTCATGTTACAGCTCAGAGGACAAATTCCTTGCTGAAACAGAGTTTGACCTTCTGTTTAGGAGCAGCAATGACCACTGTTGCAGCAGGACTCCCAGGCATGCTCAGTTTTCTGTGCAGACAGATCTGCTCATACCAGGTCTGAGAGGGGTTCACTGTAGACCTCAGGGGCAGGAGTGTGTGATGATATCCCGACCCATAAAGGTCTGCACAGTTGTTATTTTTTGCCTATTTTACCTCCTCCTCCCTGTCTTGCACTTGTCTCCTGAGTTGAGAAGCACAGATCAGGTGTTTGGGTGCTGGCAAAGCATGTGGGAGACCTGGAGTCAGTATCGTTGCCTGCTGCAATCCTTTGCATTTGAACTGGCTGAACTGCTACTACACTGGGTGCAATAAAGTCCTGGAAAGTTATGCCTCCCTTTAGGCAGCAGTCAGATAAATTTACCCAGGAAAACATGGAATGACTGTCTCCTGATCAATTTAGAGCTTGTCACTCAGAGGTTCTCTGGGCTGCAGGGATGGCCCAGCTCCTGAGGAAAGCAGCTGGTGAACTCCTGTGGTTTACAACCCTCATCATTAAGGTAAATTAGCACCAACATAGGAAACTTTAAATGAAAAATGGGCACATTGGATCCCTCTATGCGTCTGTCTAGTCTAGTATCCTCTCGGTGGTTGAGAGCAGATGTTTAGAGAAAACTCTATGATAAAGACAGATATATATTGGCAATTCTCTGGTGTGCTTGTCAGCCTGTGGGTTCTTGAAAGCTTCCTAAAATCTTGCTGTTTAATAGCACTTAATAGATCTGTTTGCAACTTCATAAAATCATTTTTAAAAATCTATTTTAGGCATCCATAGCACTGCTGGCAGCAAGCTCCAGAATGTAATTACCCATTGAAGCTTTTCCTTTTGTTAGCCTTGACACGGCCACCTTTATTTTATGCTTTGTTTCTTATTATGTTTCTTCTGTATGATCCTGCCATGTGACCAAACTGCATGCAAGTCACCCCTGCTTCTCAGGCTGGTGTCTTTTCTACAGCTGTATGCCTGTGAAACTGTTGTGGTTATGTATGTGACTATGTTATGTGGTGTATGTGTCAAGGGGAGGTTGTTTTTCGCTCAACCAATCCCATACAACTATAACTCTCAATTTTAAATTCCATTACAATAACCGGAATAGGTCTGCCAATGATTAAACTTTTCTCTCTTCTCGGAAGTGAAAGCTTTGCCAGTGTAAAGCACTGATACATCACAGAATCACAGAATGTGCTGAGTTAGAAGGAACTCATCAGGATCATTGAGTCCAACTCCTGACCCTGCACAGGACACCCCAAGTGTCTCCATGTGCCTGAGAGCATTGTCCAAGTGTTTCCTGAGCTCTGGCAGACTTGGTAGACCATTTCCCTAGGGAGCCTGTTTCAGTGCCCAACCATGCTCTGGGGGAAGAACCTTTTTGTAATATCCAACCCAAACCTCCCCTGACCCAAGTTCAGGCCATTCCCTAGGGTGCTGTCACTGGTCACCACAGAAGAGAGATCAGTGTCTGTCCCTCCTCTTCCCTTCACAAGGAAGTTGTAGAAAGCAGGCGTAGTCAAAGAAGCGTCCCTTTCAGCCCCAGCTTTGTGCAAACACTTTTACAGCACCAGTGAGTTTTACCAGAGAGGTGTGTCTCTGTGGAGATGGTGTGTCTCAAGGCTGTGCTTCGCACCACCCTCTACAACTCAGAGGCTTTGCTGCAAGAGTGGTGCAACAAAGACAGTTCACCCTCTTTGCCACCAGACCCGTGTGTTGGCAACAGAAGTCTTTGGTAATCCAGCCTTTGGGGCTAAACTAGCCTGACGGGGTGCAAAGCTGTCCCTCAAATCATGTGAAAGAAAAAGTAAAAATATCTTAATGAAGTCTAAAGAGCCTCTCCACTCAACGCCTGTAAGAATGACACAAAGTTCATGAAGACCTGTGCCTATGATTTGCTTAAAAGACCACGTCCCCAAGACCATATCTGAAAGTCTGATAGAAGACTTGATTTCTCAGGAACCCTTGAGTTTCTATTAAAAGAAACAAGAGAGATTATGAGTTCCGCTCATTTGAAATTCAAGTCATTCACATCAGAATCCAAATATGGAGTTGGACTTTCATCTTGTGATATATTGGCCTTTGTCTTGGGCTGTAGTAAAGCAAATATGATAAGCTAACAAGCATAACATTTTCAGTTACTTTCTAAATGTTGCAGCAGCAAAGAACCAAGCAGAATTACTGAAGGGTCAAAGGCATAGATTAGGAACATCATTAAGAAATGGTAAGAATTACTGATAAGTTTTAGTGTCTTTGTTTTATTGCTTCCCTGTCTCAGCCAGGTCTGCAAACACACTGATTCACATCTAATTGAACAACAGCTTCATTGTGAAACCTGCCATTCTTAGCTCCAGGAAAGAAAATATCTTTAAAAACACCGCCCCCGCTTTCTAACATTGTACAGACAAAGAATTACAGCTCATCTGCCATAGGATATACTCTACAAGTGGCATCATCTCCCTTAAGTCTCATTCTCTCCGTCACACATGGTTTGCCAAGTAGCAGTCTGGGGACCTGTGCACTGTGTGTGCCGCTGCGCAGAAGGGCTCCTTCCTCCCTGCTCCTTTGTGCCCCTCAATGCCTCAGTCATCACCAGCAGCCTCTGGACTGGTGTCCCAAAGCCACAGGGTGCGGCAAGGCAGGCCATGCAGGAGGTGTGTGAGGGTGACCTTCACTTCGAGTCCCCTGCCCTGCTCACACTCAGACTTGTGCAAAAGCAAATGTGTCCCACTTCCCTGAAAGTAGCACGCCATGAAGCACGTTCTGCTTCCACTGGCCATGGGCTGCAACATTCACTACCTGTGATCTGATGTATATATTTGATTGCTCTCACAGAGATAAAAAGAATGAGCTGGCTTTGTAGAGCATTGGCCTATATTTCACCATTTTGCTCGTGAAGCTGAGCTGGATAGGAGTGTGAAAAAAAAGAGCTTGTGAATGCCCTAGTGCTGACACACTTAGCCAAAAAAAAAATAAAAATACTTGTCTCAAGAACTAGTTTCTTTCTGAGGTGCTCTTCTCTGTGGCTTTCACTGCTATAGTGGCAAGCCCCACCCGACACAGATCATGCAGTGCAGATGATAAGGGTGCGCAGTCCAGCCTAGTTGTAGCTCCAGCTGTGTGCTGCTGGCGCCTGCTCTGTCCACGCAGTAGGCTGGTGTCCGTGGTGCAGCTCCTAGGAGAGACACGTATCTGGTGCAAAGTTTAGGATTGAGGAGGACACATGAGAGGCTTCTGACCAGCCTGTGATTCAGGATACTGCATTCATGTGCTCAAGGGTGCATTCACCCCAGCTTATTTCAATTCCAGCATATGAGCATGGTGCTGTGGAAGGTGAGAGGCTTGGAGGAGAGTGGATGGACCTTTAGGTCCTAGGGCAGATGTAGACGTGTATGCAGGATGCCCCAGGCTATGTCATACATTCTGTGTCTGCCTCAGGCCGTGGGAGATTTCACAGCTCTAGTGCCACGTAAAGTTCACTGCAGTCATCTAAATTGATGTAACCGAGCAGATAAGCCCTTAATTTTTAAGTTGGTTATTTACAGTAGATCAGCCTGTGTGAGTCACAGTATCTGACCTGAACTGCCCATTCTACTACCTGGGTAAGGATTTGTACGGTACTGCCATTTTCTGCCATTTTTAAACTTGTCATGAAGTCAAGGGTGATAGAAGGAGGCTGGAAACTTCTCTGGACCAGTGAAGCCTTCTCTCCCGGTCTTTGTTTTGACCTTTAGCCATTTTACTTCCAGCCAAAATTGCTGACAGCCATTTCCTCCCATTCTGTGCCCTACAGATTATGAAAAGCTAATGAAAAAGCTAAAACTCATTTGCTCAGAAAGAATAATTCCAATTTTTTCCTGTGGCAAATGAGAAAATTAGGCAAACAAAATGCATTAGCCATAGATTCAGTTGAATACACTGTTTTATTCAGCCTCATGTAAGGGTACTGTAAGAAGGCCTGGGCCTCTGACAGGTTAATAACTTGAGCTTTGTTTCTACAGGGCACTGTAGTTTTCCAGATGGAGGATTGGCAGCCTCCAGGAAAGGTCTAGACCCAAGGGGTCCTGGCAGTACAAGGGCATGATGGATGGGTGAATATGAATGTTGTAAGAGAAGATCATGTCTGTAGACCTTTACCTGACAACTGTGCCCATCTCTGCCGTGGACCCTTGGCTTTGGCCAGATGGGCTCATGAGTCATGGTCCAAACACACTGTCACTATAATTTGAGTGAGTGTTGATTGGTGAATGCTGTTTCCAGCACCCTGGTAAACATCCGTCCATTGTGAGCAAGGCCAAGTCGCTTTTCCCATCTCTTGCTTTCTGCCTTTGGAAAAGGTAAGAAGTAGCAACTCTTGTCCTTAGTATTGTGTTAAGATCTAGCCCTGGAAAACTGCTCATGTGTTCTGAGCATTACTGATGATCCCAGAATGCTGAGACAGTGCAGCACAATGAGAGTGGTCTTATATTTGAGACTTAAGTAAGTCTTGAATTAAGACTGAAATATTTAAGAGTGAAATACCAACCCTAGAGAGGTTATTCTCCATTTTTCTGTCTTGCTCATTTTTATGCTTTATTCCAATGTGTGTCCGCATTTCTCTGTACTGCCTAGCCTCATACTGCCTTTGGGTGAGGGAATAGAAAAGGCTTAATTTGTGGCTTATATATGAAGAAACCTTGAAGCTGCCCATCAAAACCTCCTTTTGGCTCCTGCAGTGTGCCTGAGGTTGGGATGACCCTCCAAAGCTTGCAGGCTTTGCTGACACATTGAGATTAAAAAACAGGACTCACCCTATGTCTCCAGAACCCAGGCACAGCAGTGGCAATAAGAGAGAGGCATTTGAGGTTCGGAGAAATTTGCATTCATTCTGGTGTAATAATTTCAGTCCCCCCTGGAAAAATACCTGTGTTCCCCCTTTAGGTTTTTCAAACTGCCTATAGACCAAAGCTGCATCCCCAAATAGGCAAAGCCTATGACTTTGCACAGAAAGGCATGTCAGTCAGAGGGAAAAAGATTATAAAAGAGTAGTTTTCTAAAAGCAAAATTGATTTCAATGGAAAACATGTATCCAGCAAAATGCCTGGAAAATTTGACTGCAGCAAAATGCCTGACTTTATGTTTCAGCCAAAGATAAACTATCAGGCAGACTGAAGAAGTAATGGAATGAAATTATACTGTCTGTGTTGTGCTAGAAGGGCATAATAAATGATCCCTAGACCACAGTCTCAAAGGACTGTGGCATTTTCATGAATTTTCTGCACAGTGTTGCTTGGAGCCAGACAAGACAACCACTATCTTGCTCTTCCCATCTTGCCTCTTCTGTTCAAGTCTGTTGCAAAGCCTGATGTGGAAAGGATAGAAAAAGAGTACTAGATCTGCAGAAAACAATTCCTGCAGTGGTAGAACAACAGTGGAGACAAAAGCTTCTTCCCTGAGTACTTGTGTATGTCTGACCTCCCCCTCTTATGCTCCTGACACTTCTTTTAGGTAATCCCATACAAGACCCTTCTCTCACTTGAACAGCTTCTTTACAGAAGAAAATGGAGGAGAAAAGTCATCTAAGTGAACTAGAGGCATGAATTTTAAGTAGGTGAGTCAACTGCATTAAAGTGGACACCTTTAATAAGGGTGGGCTAAATCAAAGGTTCTTAAGCTAAAATACCCACATGTGGCTTTAATGTGATTTAAATAAGCTTTTAAAGTTTCATCACTTGCAAAGTTCATGCAAATCAGGTTTCTGGAGCATTTCCATGTAGATAAACCCACAGTTTCTCCCACTGGTGAAATGGGGACTTGCCTGCCTAAGAAGGGTGCTGTTGCCAGACCCAGTTCCCCAGTACCTAGAAAGCACTTTGCTCTGCTGGAGGCACAGGGCCAGACGTGCACAGCCCTCCCTCCTAAGTGCAGCAGACATGGGCTCTGGGCAGCTGCTTGTGGTTCTGTGCAAGGCTCCCAGCTGCAGCGTCTCCAGATACCTGCCAGCTGGCAAGGACACTGCTGTCACCTGCACAGAGCCACATCTGAGGTGGCAGAACACAGGCTCTGCTCTTTCTTCTGCCACCAGCTCCCCATGTCCCACCTGCACCTACCAGAAATGGGGCCTGAACAATGGATGTGCATTTACTCTGTAGGTGCTTGGAAGTCAAGGGGGGAGAAGGGGATTTGCAGGCCCGTTCAGTGCCTGATGTGGGTGACTTGCCTGTGCCATTTCACTAGGGGAACAGCAGCAGATTCCTGGAAACCTGATGCCTGAGATAGATATGGAAGGACTGAAAGAGCAGTATCTGTCCAGTGCTTCAGACCGTCAGTTCAGAGGTGGGTCAGAGCCTCCCTGACCTGAACAGGGCTGTCAGTGTAAAGACAGCTGCTCTCACTCGTAGGCACCCAATGGGCCTAAGTGGAGGCAAAAGTTACATTAAACAGACACACTGCTTTCAGAATCACATGAGCACTACTAACATGCATTTTCTAAGTGACTGATGACATTTAAAGCTCTTTGAGTAAACTATTTGCTTAACATTTATAACAGGATATTTATCCCACTTCTTGCCATGGGAGTGAAGCACACTGATCAGCCTTCTCAAGGACCAATGTTTGCCATCTCAAAAACATTCTCCTGGAGAATAAAATACACATCTCTATTGTACAGTTCTGCCTCATCAATAATGCTGGGACAGATTCTCTTACAAAGGTGTCAGGTTTAAGAGAGTAGCCATCTTACTAACCACACCATCCTATTTCCAGATGGCATTTTGAATACAATATAGACCAGGGACTTTGCTATCTAATCCATTATGCAATTAATTAGCACTTATAAATTAAGTATGTGCCTAGCAGAATGTGTCCTTCCATGTGGCAAGCCTTGTGCAGCAAGGACAGACTGTGAATTAGTGAGTCACCACAGGTGACACAAAGGCCACCTCAGCCAGTCATTTCACCAGAAAAATGCGAGACAATTCCCATGTGCTGCATCTGAAGAAGAAGAAAGATTCTCTTTGTGCACTTTTCTGCTGAAGGCTGATGTTCGTTTTCTGGTGGTGGTGACTTGTGGGTGCTCAAATAGCAGCATGACGTAAGACAGGTACCTCCCTCATCAGGTGAATCGTTTGTCCACCGAGATTTATGGCTCACCTGTAACTGCACACCCCGTGGGAAGGCTGATCTGTGGGCACCCCAAGGCTAATGGTGACTTAGCCAGACATGGGACAGCTTTGAACCCTCTTGCTGGGCCATGGTGAAACGCACCAGTGACAGCCCAGTGCTGGCTCTTTCTGTGCAGTGTGTGGCTGTGGTGACGCCTCCCTCACCCCTGCACTCCTGCTGGCCTCTAAAGCTCTCCCAGGTGAACTCACAGGGGCTGCAGTCACATCACTGGGCTGGAGGGTGAGGTGCAATGTGCCAGATAAAAACTGCTTCTCCAAAACCAGCCACAGATTAGGTTGGAGACTACACCCAGTTTACTTAGCTGCCAGCGTACTCCCTGCTTTGGGAAATCCTTAGGTGGCAGACTTCTGGCACCTGGGAGGTCACTCTGGTCACTGTGTACTTGCCCTGTTCTTAGGCTTTTTCTTCTAAATATTTGGTACTCACCACAGGTGGAGAAGACACACTGGATTAAATAGACCTTTGTTGTGTTCTAGGTGTTGCCAGTCTTATGTGCTTACAGTCACAAAAATCAGCTCATAACAAAACTGGTTAGCTAAGACCATTTTGGTAAGGAGTGTTCATTTGTGAAGTGTTTTGAATATCA
This sequence comes from Sialia sialis, assembly GCA_009812075.1. Taxonomy (NCBI): domain Eukaryota; kingdom Metazoa; phylum Chordata; class Aves; order Passeriformes; family Turdidae; genus Sialia; species Sialia sialis. The sequence continues at coordinate 3,754,528 of VRYO01001681.1, read as the reverse complement.
GGCAAAGGTAGCTAATATTTGAATACCAATAGTGACTGCTTTTGCAAAAGGAAATATGGGTGGGGAGAAAAAGAAATTTCTATTCAGTTCCTGGTCCTGGTTGCCTGGGGAATTCTTTTAACATGCAGAAGAACAGATTTGCGTGTTGGTATTTTGGGGATGTTTCCCATGAGAGAAAAAGTACAACACAAAACTAGCTGACTTAGAGGTCTTGTCATAATTATATCCTTCAAGGATTTGCATTATTCAGCTGATAAATAGGGTTTAAATAAGGGAAAAACAAAGGTATCGCCTTATGTCAATAACAGCAGCATCACAGCACACGACCTGTCCTGCTCTTAGGGCAGACACAGTGGAGCTGTTTGCTCTTGGTGTTCACTTGTCTGTGGCCGTCACTTGTGGTATCTTACTTAGACAGCATTGAGAGTTTCTGAGAAATGCCTGGATCAATCTGTGAGCACCAGAGGCACAAGTGCCCAGGTCTTGTCACAAGGTTGCAGAATGAATTCACTTTGACACAGTTCTGGGCGTCAAACATGCTATCAGGCTATCAGAGCACAAAGGCAAAACAGATTTCCCAAGGTATACAAGCATATACAAGTTTTTACATACACTGAGGCTCATCCAGCTTTTTAAATCATTCTACAGGTCAGGTTCTCAATTCCTACTAACTATAATAAAAATTATATGAGAATTAGTATGAGAAAAGTGCTTTTTAAACACCTATTGGATGTATCTGACCCCCTTTGGTCTTCATGGTGATGCCTCTCAGGCTGTGTAGTGTGTTGCAGTCCACATGACTGGCTAAACGAGAAAAGGGAATTTCAGACTCCTGAGTGGTTACCACAGCACCAAATTCACACGAGGGAAATGAAGGCAGACAGCTTCCATCACAGCTGCATGATATCTTTGGTCAGAATACCTGGATGTTCAGGACTATAGAGGGATTCTCCAGTGAAAATGTGTTTGTTTTTTATGTCATCTGTCACTTCAAGTGAGGGTGCAGTGTTGGTCACTGCAGGATGTCACAGTGGAACCAGACAATCCAAGCCAAATCAAAGTCCACCAAGAAGCCCACAGTGGGCAGCAGGCTCTCTGGTTTGCAGAGACAACCTCCTTCAGATGGTAAGAAATTATAGTGTGGACAATGCTGGACTTATCTTCAAAATTACTACATACATCTGTGAATAGTTTCAGGGAAAAGACCTCCCATGAGGAGAAGGAGAAAGGCCTCTGGCAGGCATTGTAAATCATGTATCATCCCACAGATGTTTAGGAGCAACTAGAATCTTACTTTAACCATTCCTGTTGCCAGCTCCTGTGTGGCGCTGCTTAGATAAGTCTTGCTCCTGATGGCTAAAAATAGAAATGTTTTTCCACTGTGATTTTGTTTTTCTTTTTAGAAATTTTGTTTTTCTTTTTCTTTTAGAGAAGTCCTCAGAATATTTTTGGAGTTTATTTAGTCCTCGTTCTTTGACTTGGTTTCCTGATGTATGTCCTGGGCTGGATGGCAATGGAGACAGCAGAGCTCTAACTGGAGCAGACAAGCAGGCTGGTGCCCAAATACAACCTTCATCAGAAACCCCATACAGGGCTGATGGTCAAGGCCAAGTGGAGAATGAAGTCCTGCGATCTTACTGCCTGAACCGAAAAGTGCTGGCAGCCTGTTGTGATGGTGCTTTTATATCCAGTAGGAGCCAAATGGGGACAATTTTTTTGGACCAGTAGGGGTGAAGTTGTATCAGTGCCTGAGACTTGCAGCTACTGGCCGCATCAAGAGCTCATGTAGCTGCTGTCTGGGCTTGGTGGCTGAATACCAGGAAGCTGGCTACTGCTCCAATAAGGTTGCAGGTGCCCATTATCACAAAACATGCTCTTGATAGCTTCATAGCTAGTTCCTGGGTAATGCTGCTTCCCTGTGCGGTAATCACTTCCTGATGTCCCAAAGAAAACAGGGTAGATTTCATATAAGACAGTATTTTTACATTATTTTCTGTGAGATGAGAATAACTTTTTCCATATCAGCCAAAAAGCAAAATTCTGGCAATATGATGTGACTTCTACTGCCTTTCCATCAGAACAGTGCTGGTAGCTGGCAGGTTTCACTGTAGCCATCACCAGAACTCTATACTGTCCCCTAGAAGTATTTATCCCAGTTATCAAACACCAGGCACACATCATGTTGTCTCTATTGCATCCCCCTTTTCTGTCTTCACCTATCATCCAGTCCACCCCAAAAACCTTCCTTTGATCTGCACATAGACACAGCTCAACATGAAGTGAATCTTTTTTTCCTATCACTGAGCATTTAGGCCTTCTCCCACCAGGACTGGTCAAAAGCCTTCATCAGCTGGTCATTGTGACAAGGAGAAGTGACTCATCTCACGTAAGTTAAACCAAATCAGGACTGAAATGCTTCATGATTTATTAAGGACATGCAATTAATTGACAAGCCATGAACTATACATTCAGGGTCTATGTCAGCAATACAGCCATTCAACCACTAGGTTAGGCACTTAGAAAACATTTACAAATTCCTGCTGGTTCCTAAACACACTTTTGTAACTAACCCCCAGACATGTGGGCACCAACCCCTCTCTCACTGGCATGGGGGGTCACTTCTGGAGGCACAGGTTCCCGCAATTATGTCCAGCTCTCACTGGAGTTGTGGCCACTCCAGTTCTGGAGGTGCCCCCACTGCTCCCTGCAATCAGCTAATGAACCTGCCGGTAGGAAGGGATACCAGCAGGTCACACCTGAGTGTGCACCCTGCGCCCCACGGGGTCAGGCCATGTGCTGGGTGCCTGCTGCTGGTGGTGTCCCTATGTGCTGGGGAACTGCTGCATCTGACCTCAACAGAGGCTGTGATGTGCCAGACTGGATTCTGACAGTCTTAGGCCTCCTCCTGCTCTGTTACTGTTTTTTATTTTTCTTTTATACGGTCTTTTCAACCAACTCATTCTTTGTCTCAAAATTGTCTTTGTCATGGTTACCAATTAATCTAACTGAGAGATGCTATCCTCTTTAACATGATCAGCTGAGGTCTGGTATTTGATTTCCTCTTCAGCAAAACAAGTTTGGGGCAAATGCCTCAGATACTTTTGAGTTTTCCATCCATACATTTACTGGTTTTTTGGCTGTTGTCTTACACCTCATTTTGCCAAGGGTGGGCTGTGGAAGCACCCCAGCATAACTAAAACTGATAGTAAGGAAAAGAATAATGTCCCTATGTCTGAGTTTGGGGGAAGGTTATTTCTACATATATTTACAGTAATTTCACAAATATAAGCCACACCTTTTTCATTGAAGAATGCAGCCTTCCCCACTAGTGCAGCTAATCATCAGATGCGGCTTATTTATGGACAAATTCCAGCAAAATGCTAACCCTGAAGTGTGAGCCGGCCGGCGGGGGAACTGCCATGCAGCCGCGGCCAGGCGGGCAGGGGGCAGGTGGGGAGTGGGCTTCGCAGGGCAGCGGAGCTGCGAGCAGGGCCAGCGGAACGGTGCCGCTAGCGGCAGCGGGTGGAGCGGGGCCGCTGTGGGCGGGGTGGGGGGAGCAGTGCCGCTCCAGGAGGACCAGGGCTGCTACAGGTGGAGCGGTGCTGCTCCGGGCAGAGCGGGGGGAGCGGTGTCGCTAGCGGCGGCAGGGCTGCATTTAAAGGCTCCTCTGGTCTGTGAAAACTGTTTGCAATTTGAGCACCTGACAGCAAACCCTGCGCTGGCGCGATTCTGTTACTAACTCGTTACTTTGTCACACATGGATCCTCGCTTTTAAAAAAAAAATAAATAAATGCGGCTTATATTTGGGTGTGGCTTATATATGGACAAATCCCATGGTCTACTCAGCTACCCGGATGTGTAGCTTATAATCAGGTGCGGCTTATAATTTTGAAATTACTGTACTTTCCTCAGGGCCTACCAATTCATGAATCCTTGACCTTAGTTACCTCACCTTGCACAGCTATATGCACATAATATGTTTAAATTGTGCAGTCATTGTGCTCAGAGAACCAACTGCATATGTCTGTAAATCTAATCTCTAGTGACCCCACACCTGTAAGAGGAACAAGGAGATGAAGGAGGAAGACTTGAAAGACAGTTTTCTCCTGGGAGACAACATACCCTGCTTGAGCCAGCATTATGTGTAGCATCCCCTGAGTGGGTATTTTTTCTCCTGAACCTCCCAGGCAGAAAATTGGAGGACAATCCCAAGGCAGCGTCCTGCAGGACCAAATAGCGGGCAGAGGGACCAAACACTGGCATGTGCTTTGCTGGACCCCTGAGGGCAGTTCTTGAGGGTCACTGCTCTCCCCCTCAAGGCCCCCAGAGGACTATAAATGGCTGTTTGCCACCTGGCATCTTGATGGCAGTTTGAGAGCTGCTGTTCAGTTCCTTGTCCTCTCTTACCTGTTGTGTGCAGGCTTGGTGCCAAGCAGTGGAGCAGCTGCCCTTTTCCAGCTCCTGGGCATGCCAGTCAGAGCAGGCCCATCTCCATTTGTTTGCAGTGGTAGCCCATGGAATACTAATGACTTGAGGTCATTTTGCATACTTCTGTCACCTTATAACTTGCACTTGGATCCCACAGCCTGAGTTGCTCCCTGCCCTGGCATGCCTCTCTCCTGCTGCTCATCAAAGCTCACCCACAGCCACTAGAGATGTTTCTAGATCACACATTGCCTGAAGTTTATGTGTGTGACCATCACCAACACAGTCTCCTTTCCCCCCAAAAATGGCACTAAGGGGCAGAAATCAAGCCAGATAAATCCTTATGTTCCTTTGTTCTGCACTGGTCATCTCTCTTTCACTGCTACATTAGAAATAATTGTCCACTCTCCTGCCCCATACTGAGACACATTTCCTCACTCTAGCTTTCTCCCAGTCCCACAAGGCAGGACATCAAATGGAAGCAGGAAATTTCTTTGATGGCTATGCTCAAGACAGTGAGATAAATGCTTAGCAACTTCCATCCTCTAGATTGTTCCTTCCTAGGTGTCAGTGCACAGCTTTCTCTAATCCTTCGTCCTGCAGCTAATCTCCTGCACATGCATTGCTTTGCACATTTTGTTCTTGGCAGTTTCCAGCTTTGCCTCTTATCACCTTAAAAAATCAGATCGTACAGTGGTGGCCTTAGAGACTGCCTGATTGATATCTGAGGAGCCAAACAAACAGTAAATTTGAATAAAACTTGGCACCTCGTTGCCTATTAGTTCTGCTGATCCTGAGAGTATAATTCACAGACATTAAATAAAGTGCATGTCCTGAGCATGCACGGGACAGAGTCTTCAATTTTGTAAAAGTTGGGCAGGAATGGCTTGCCACCCTCACGAAGGGCATTTTGCCCACTCCACATCCTGCATGCCCCAGCCTGTGCAGTCACAGGGATTTGATACTTCTGGCCACACCAACCCAGCAGAACCTGTCTGTTTATTTATACAGAAATACAGATGCTTGCAGGAAGACGACAGAGTTTCCCGATGATCCTTGAACAAACACTGATGAAGCCAGGAAGGAGCTCCTGCAGCTCGGCTTCCACCAGCAGCACTCAAGCTCATAGCAATGGTGTGCATGTGCTCAGAGGAACATCAGGTTTCTGCACGGCCATTTATAGTGTAATTGTGATACAGTTCTTTAGATAGTTTAGTTGCTTTCTCCCAACTCTTTCTCTGTAGTCCTAGGAAATAATGCTGTAGTACAGCATATCCTCATTAAAATCTTCCTTGATTTCAGTATCACCTTGAACCTCCCTGGATGTTCCATGCCTGTTTTGTTTTGGAAGAGTGCAAGAAGGAGAGGGCTGCATTGATTGCTGCTGCTGCATTTCCCTGTGCTAACTCATGTGCTGTTTCTTCCACAGAGCAGATTAACTAGGTCCTGACCCATGGATAACATGAGACATAGCATTACAGGGCAGGCTGTCTGGTGAGCAGATTCCATGCTTGGGTGACACAACCATGCACCCATACATAATGCCCAAACTGCTGTCCTTTGCAGGGTAGTGTATCTGGCCTATAAATTGCACCCTGGGCATTAGAAGGAAAGTTGGTTCAGTTCTCCAGTTGCCACTGCAGACTTGCAGCCCAGCAGCTGAGAGGAACAGACTACCTGGCAAGAGCAGCAACTGCACTGTGATCTGGGGAGCCAAAAATGGGTGGTTTTTCCTTCAGCAGTGCTTGTGTATTTATTGGCTTGATTGTAATCACAGCTGCCTTAAGTTGTAACTGATACTTCCCTCCCTGCAGTGTAGATGATGTTCGCTTGGGTATCAGGTACTACTGTCTATGTTTGCTTTTGTTATCAATCACCATCACCTGGACTCTTTAAAAGACCAGCTCTGACCAGACACCAAGGAGAGATTCCAATTATCCTCTTCCCTGTGGCTCTCCAGCTCTTTCCCATCACATAAACACCACTGAGAGCTGATTCTCCTAACCCAGAAAATCTGTGTGGCACACCTGGCTCCCTTTGATCATGTGTAATGTATCATGGCGCATTCACCAAACCAGCCACTCCCAAATAAACACACAGGGCCTTCTAGGCACACAGCTTCTGTGTATCTCTAACCTACAACCTCCATGGCTTTGAGAAATCTGGTTGCATGTCCAAAGCTAAGGAAGCCATCCTCAGCCACTGCCTTAAATGGTGTTGTGAGTTTAAGGGTATCTGGCCTGCCTGGACCTAGAGTGGCTCCAGCAAAGTAAGGCTGAGGGCCAAAAAAAGCAGAACCCTCAGTTGCTTCAGGGACTGGCTCAGGGTTGTTGTAGCCATGGATCACTTGGAGAAGAATGCCCCATTACAACTTGTCCCCTAAATGCTAGCTTTAATGGTTTAGGAAGGGTATTTGATGATGGTGGCCAGACCACTTCTTCCTGATACCCGAGAAGTGCATATTGAGTTGGGGGTTCCTTGATTCCAGGCTAGGTCATTCTTGCAGGAACTGCCAGAATGTGCACCTGCTAGGTAGTACCGTGGAAAGACTCATATTATGTGAGTTCCTCGTGATTCCAGACCTTAAGAAAAAAAAAAAAAAAGGAAGATGGAGCTAAAGTTCAGAGAATGCATCAGTAGCTTAACTGTAAGAAAATCTGTGGGATACAATATTGCAACCTGACAGGAAGTTCAGAGGTAAACCCAAGTATGCTTGGATGCACAGATTTAATTTAACTGTCCTGTGACGGTACAGGGGACCGAGGCACATTGGCTACCTGCGATCACAGAGGTGTCCCCGCAGAAAGCCTTCCAACCCCAGCCGGCCGGGCCAGGGGTGCGCTGCCGGTGCCTGGGTGTCCCCCGACCCCGAGGCGGCAGTGGCGCTTGTGCAGCGCCCTGAAGGTCACCCCGCAAGGGCGGCGGCGGCTGTCGCGTGTGTGAGTCGTGTCCCTCCCGCCACAGGGGACGGGCAGATCCCGCTGCCACCGGGGAGCCCCTGCCCGCTCCTCCCGGCTAGTCCTGCCAGGGCGCGGGCGGCGGAGCGCGGGGCCGGGACGGGAGCGCTGTTCGAGCTCGTTATTCCGCAGCCGCGTTACGCGTGAGCGCGCCAGGAGCAGGGGAGGGAAAGGGACGGTACTCAGCAGCGCCCGGCCCATCGGCTCTGCTGCGGGGAGCAGGGACCCGCAGGGAGCGGGCGAGGCAGGAATACCGGGAGCGGGCGGGCACGTGCGCGGTCCGGCGCGCGCACAGGTGCGCGGACGCGCGCCCCCGCGGGCGGGCACACGCACGCACCTGCCCGGCGGGTCGCAGCTCCGGCGAGCAGCGAGCGGCCCGC
>VRYO01001681.1:3705229-3745766 GCA_009812075.1 Sialia sialis | reverse complement strand
CGCTCCGCCCGCCGAGGGCTGTAGATCTCCGCACGCCGCTCGCCCGCCCCGCCGCTCGCCATGGCCCGCGGGAAGGCCAAGGACGGTGACGGCAACTGGAAGAAATTCATCTGGAACTCTGAAAAGAAGGAGCTGCTGGGCCGCACCGGGGGCAGCTGGTGTGAGTGCGGGGCCGGGGGGCGGCGATGCGGCGGGCGCTGCAGCACGGCCCCGGCGCTCCGCCTCCGCCGGCTGCGGCGGGGCTGCGGCCGGGGCGGGGGGGCTGGGGACGGGGCGTCCCCGTGGGGCGAGGGAGGCAGGGACGGGGTCCCCCTGCTCTCTCCCCTGGGTGTCCGCGGGGGCCGCCGAGTGCTCCCCCTCGAGGGTGGGTCCGGGGTGAGGCGGGGTCGGGCCGACCTTGTGGAGGGCGCCTCGTCCTTGGGTCTCCTTCCTTTCCCGGTAGCTGGACCGGCCCGGGAGCATCGCCGTCGGGGGACCTTGACCTCCTACCTTTCATCTGTCTTAAACCTTACAGAGGCTTTTTCTATTTTTCTGTTTTCTCTGGCTAAATGAAACTAAGCGAGTTTTCCTCCGTTGAGAAAGAGCAACTGACTTTTAATATCTCCTCAAGAAGGAATTGGCTGTATGTGCAGTCCTCATAAATGCTCATGATGTATTCGTTGGGTGCTGTATTCATAGGATTTAGCTTAAAGAGGCTTTTAATTTCTTTACGCAAATAGCCTTCTAGTTGCTGCCAACCACAGCTGGTGTTGCCACCCTTGCGATGTTGAATTCAGCTCCCATTGTAATGGATCGGAGGTGCCACATCCAGAGCCGGTAGCTCTGGAAGGCGGACTAGAGCAGGCTTCTGCCGTATCTTTACGTGAGCAGAATGGGGTTCTGCGTGCGCATGGAGAGGTATTTTCTGCTCCTGAGGCACCAGGCAACTGCGCAGTGCTTCAAACGCGGAGGCTGAACCAGGTCCTTCTCCCAGAGTGCCCGTACCTATCTGCCTAGGACTGATTTCCATTTGCTGAGTCGATCTGCAGGCTGACGATCAGATTCTTCTGTTATAAGCCTACCTGTTGCAAGAAGCTTTTTCCTTCAACCCTGTGGTGCTCGATTTCTAGACCCACTGAGTATTTTCTAAGACCTTGGAGTGGTTTTGACCTTTAAGATGTCTTTGGCGTTTAGAGCATCCTGGCTGGGAACCTGATTAAATAAGCTACCTCCCAGCGTTTGCCTTTTGATGTTAAAAAACTCAAAGGCATTACACTGCAGACAACAGCATTAGTGTTTGGTTTGTTACAACAGCACCTCCCATGACCGTGCTCTGGAAAAAATTTCCACACGTCCCTGACGTCACAGCCATTTGCTTTACGCTGCCTGGATACCAAAGAGTGCTTTAACTCCTGGAGCACCACGTTACTGCACCCAGCTCTGCCCTCCAGCCCTGGCTACCTCCGGTGCACACGAAGAAAAGAGGATGGAGTGCCTTTCTGACAGTGTCCCTCAGCCTCTGTTTCTCTGGGTGGCCCTTGTGTTTGCCTGTCTTTCATTGACTTAGAACAACCAGAACTGCCCGCTTTCACTGTGAGGCTCCTCTAATGATGTAGGACTTTTTTTTTTTTTATGATGGAACTGGGGAATGAGAAGCAATATTTCTACCCCGTACTTACTCCCCTTCCCTGGTAGCTCCTCACTTTAAGTCCTTCAAATAAACTACATCTGTTTTGTTTGTGATTAGGTGAGGACATTCTGAGATCAAGCAGGCTCGCTCTCAAGTTGTCTTTGGCCTCTGCGTGTCCCTGCAGCCCAACAAGCAATACAGTTGCTTGGCATGGGCTGGCCTACTCTTGTGGGTGGCCTGGTGGTGCATAGTACAGCATGTTACCCTGCAGTTAATCAGTTCAGATGATCCTTGTAAACTGGTAATACCCTGTGCTGGGCTGCATCTCCAAACTCTTCTCCATTCTTCCTATTCCCCCTACAAGATTATTCTAGACATTCCCTTTAGACTCAAACTACATTCAGTCTTTCATTGTTACGTAATTTACTCTTTAATTGGCATGAGCAGTGCCAGGGTGACTTTGTAGGCACATGAAGCTGGTAAATGTGCGGTATTTTGACACCTTAAGAGTACTTTCCTATGTTTGAGATGGAGTACTGAAGTTAATTGGGCCTGAACTCTTTTCCTGTTTTCTTTTTTTGGAGATGATGGCCTGAATTACTAGAAGAGATCAGACTTTAAAATGGCTTGTAAATGTGAATGAAACAATTACTGTTTCTGCTCCAGGAAACAGCTTTGAGCCCCAGACCTGTGTGGAATGAGTACCCTTCAAGCACACTTATGCTTGGTGTGGGGTACTTGGATCACTGACAGTGTCGAGTGTGAGGGCCTGTGGTGGTAGTGCTGGGTCAGCCAAAGGAGCCTTGAAGGTGTCAGGGAACATGGTTGAGTCTTTGTTTTATAAGCCCAAACCCTGATTCAAGGATTTCTTAAGTTTTCAGGGGCTCATGTTTCCCCACCACCAAACAACTGTAGCGCCTTACGATACCTATCTGCATCAGGGCATAATCTCACTGTTAAATAGATGTTGTTGCAGCATCTGAATTTTGTGTGCTGTGCTCTTCCTTGCACATGGCAAAGGTTGGAAGTGTTGTCCTGAAACATGAGGGCTTGATTTGATTCTTTTTTGTTTGTTTTCTCTTGCAGTTAAGATCCTCCTCTTCTATGTCATCTTCTACGGTTGCCTGGCAGGTATATTCATCGGGACCATCCAAGTGATGTTGCTCACTGTCAGTGAATTTGAGCCCAAATACCAGGATCGAGTGGCACCTCCAGGTAACTAAACAGGAGGCCCGTGTTTGACTTTGTGAAAGCTGTTCTGGGAAGGCGGGGTTGGCTACTCACCTCAAGAAGGAGGATGAAATAAGTGTGTCATTGCTGCAGTACATATTTGTAGGGGGTGGGTATGTTCCTAGCCTTCTGCATTAACAGTACAGGGACTTGAAGACAATCCTGCTAGAATTAAATGTTGCATCACACGAAAAATGTCTCTTCTCTGAGAGGAACTTGAACCTAGTTTGGTTTTCCCTTCCCCTAAGCTAAAGTAATGGCATGAGGCCAAAAGGCTTCACTTTTGAGAACAGGCTGTATGAGGAAGCTGGGTTCAGTTTTTCTTTATTCAGAACTGCTCAGTTCACATGGGTAAGTGAAGAGATAAAATGCTGGCTCTATCTGTGGAAGTGGTGTACACAAGAAAAAAGGGGAACAGTGCCATTTCTGGGAGTGCTCAGGGAATTGCTTTATCCAACACCACAGTAACTTGTACTCTAGAACCACCGTGGCCCTCATTAGTGGGAATTGACTGGAGTGGGAGGTGAAGGGAGGGTGGGTCTGGTAGTTGCTGCTGTGTGACCTGTCCTCACAGACAGAAGAAATCTCTGCTCAGAATGATGCCTGAGCAGTTCCTGTGGCCAGCTGGCCTTGGGTAGGGCAGAAGGAGCGTGTGGCCCTTGTGGCAGGTTCACGCTCCGCCTGCCCAGGCTGTGCTGTGCTATCCGACTCCTGCAGCCGGCGGCTGGAGCACTGGGGGAGCTGCGCAACTGCTGCTTTCCCACATTGCAAATGACCTTGAGGCTGCCTGGCACTGGGCATCCTAACGATCCGTCTCCAGTTGCTCTGTAAAACAGTTCAGAAGCTTTTAATAACAGTGGAATTTAAGTGACAATTGTGAGGCTGATGGCTTGCAGCTACACAAGTTGTCCCTGGTGCTGCATTGTGTCTTGCAGCCCCACTGCCTGTAATGCTGTGCTGTGAATCCCTGCCCTAAACACAGGGAATGTCACCGTCACCAAAAGGTGTTAGAGCTGAGCTAAATCATCTTTTTCAGATAACTCCTTTTCTACCAGCATGCTTTAAACACAGAGCAGAGGCTGGAACTGCTGTTAGTGTGTTCCGCTTCTTCATGTACCATCACCATGGCTGTGGTAAATGCTGTCTTAAGCATTGAAAGCAGCTCTTTTAATCTCTGCAGTGGACCCTGATGTTTGCAGGAAAGACTGTCACTGATACTGTCCAGAGCCATTGGCTGCATCTGAAAAGCCAGCATGGCTAATGCTGGGGTAGTTGTTACTCAATAATGTGTTTTTCCCCTTCATGAAATAATTAATGAAATGGATCTGAGTTCTCACCCTGATGTTCAGCCAGATGTCACATAATTAGCTGTTCTAGGTAAACCGTTTGCTTTCTGTGAAACAGCAGTTTATTATTCCAATTTCAAAGCAACTCTGGTAAAATTTCTGTGAGAGATTTTAGCCTGCAGAGGACTTTCATTAATATCTTAATTGCATACTGCACCAGGAATTGAATTTCAAGACACTTTTGTGGTGTGTACTGCAGAAATCAAAATGGAGGAACAATGGAAAGGTTGTCAGGATCTTTTGTAATGAGCTTTCAGGATGTGCACTGAAATCAAGGGGAACAAAATCCAGCTCCTTGAATGTGTGAAGTGGGGAGCCAGTAAACAAGGATTTTGAACCAAGCTGCAATGGCACATGCATAAAATTTCAAAGAAATAATTAGTATATAGCACTGGGTTCTTTGCAGAGCATCACTTGACAGATCTTCCTACAGATGTGGACAAGCTGGTGTAAGGCATGGTGGAGGCTGGCACTTAGTACATCCCTGTCCTCTAGCACAGCAGCTGTGAAACTAGCCTTTCCAAAATAGCCCTTGAATGCAGGCTTTCAGAGACACTGACAGGTAGTGAGTGGCTGCACTTCTGTTTCAGGGGTCAGCAATCCCTGTATTCCCTGGCTGTGTAGGATTCTCCCCAGTGCTACAAGTACACTTGCTGTTCAGTCAATGAACATGTGTATGGTGAACATCAAACTTGAACTTTCTGCAGTCTGAGACACCTGCAGATAATGAACCATATAAGATAGGATGTTGTGCAATTCTAATTCCTGGTTCTTGTGAGAAAATTTGTGGGCCAAGTAAGTATACTGGCAGCTTGATAAAGCCTTGGATTTTCTAGGGAGCCAGAAAAGCTGCTTTTCTTGTTCCAATGCTCTCTCTTGGGCAAGATACTGTTTTGTCAGCCCAGAATGTTTTGAGAAAGGGAAAACTAGACTTGCCTTCAGGATTTGCTAGAGAAAATGCTGTAGGGGCTGCTATAATATCCTTCTTGTTCTGAAATACAACAGATTTCATAACAGCAACAGAACCTACAGGGTGTTGTATTGAGTTATTGACATGGGTATAACACTGAAAGCCATAAAGTGCTATTTTTGTAGCCAAGTGTCATTAATATAGTAAATGGTTTCTGCATTGAACACAACAAGGAATGTTATATAGGGCTTCAGGGCAAGCTAAGTATTGTACCTTTCCATTACACTTTTTTTTTCTTTTTTTCTTGTGATGGGGGAAGGGACAGTGCAGTTTACCTACCTGTCCAGCCCTGCCATTGCGACAGCCCCAGCTCCCAGTTCCACGTGTGCTGCAGCCTCGGACTGCTTTGAACACAGAGGACTTACCCTGCTAATAGTGAAAGATGAGGATATTGCCTCTGAAGAAGCATCCCTGAAAAATAATGCTTAATTCTTGCCCTCCCCATCCCAATGCAAATTGGGCTGTGTATCCTGCCATCTTGTGGTGTGCATCCTGTGAACAGCATTCTGTCAGGGCCTGGCCGAGGGGCAGAGCTCACTGCAGCCCGAGGCAAAGCTTTGGAAGTGGTTGCTGGAAGGGAGAATCCCTGCTGCAGACAAGGGGATTTCAGGCACTGCTGGGCAGTGAGTGTGTCATGGAAAAGGCTGCTTTGGTGTGTGTTCCCTACTTGGCTTACTGAGCTTGGATAGCAGCAGCAAGGTGGCAGGGAGGCTTCAAAGGAGTGTGTCCTGTGAAGTTGCACTTCTTTGCTTCTCTCATCTCAGCAGCACCTGTGCTTAGGAAAATCTATCAGCCTCCAGGGTGTTACAGCCAAGCAGGTTTTGCTGTGTTTGCAGAAGACTTGCACCTGCTTTTTGCACTTTGGGGATGAGGTTGACTGGAAGCTTGGAAGGACATAGTTTGATATGGCGGCTTCTAAAAATCTATCCTTGTAGTGAGCTGGGGGAGGGTGTAGTGATCAGTCAACTTGTCATTTGTGTGATCTCAGGAGTGTTCATACTCACCTTTGGAACAAAGATTGCATGGTACTTGGAAATGAGCGTAGTGTGATGGAGTAAGAGTGGTTGCTACGGCCTTATACAACTGTTCCTAGTAACAAGCCTGACTCCCACTTTTAGTTTCTTCCTCTTTACCCTCAGGACACTTCTCCAGAAGTCTTGCTATTGCAGCTTAGAATGATAAAATCTATGTGGAAAATTGTTTTTTAAATGAACCTGAATAAGCAGAGATTTTAATCTGCAGTGTCATTTTGGAAGTGGAACTGTAGCTGGAAAAAAAAAACAAACCCTCAAATGACTTTACGTGGGTCTTGTTGGTGTTTGATGTCCTTGTATAGTCACAGCCAACAGAAGGTGGTGTCCATTACCAACTTGAGGCATTGCTCATCATTTATACGGACAATGTCAGCCAAGTGAAGATGAGAGTCTTATTTCCTAACAAGGCATTCTGAAGTGCCTGTTCCAGCAATTTTCTAATTTGTCAGTATTTTAGCAATGAGTTACTTGATGCTTTCCTGTGAAAAGAACAGCACTACCACGTGACACCATGGTGCATCTCTGTCATAATAGCTTGAGATGCAGAGCTGTGTCATACAATTGTTGTCTGAGGATGGAGAGAGGGTTGTTAGACTCCTGGCTATGAAAGCACCTGTAGGTTTGTTTCTTTTTCCCCACAGGACTTGCTCATGAAGGACTTCATGTGCATGCAGTCCCTAAAACCTTCACTCCTGCTAGCCACACACTTCCTTGGGTGTCTAACAACACATGCCTGGTAGTACTGCAAGGGCTCAGCTTTTAAATGTTTTTTTGTCCCTACTTGCTCAAGTTCCCAAGTGGGGATGACAATGTTCCAGAAAGGTTCTACAGAGGTTACCCTCTGCCATCATACAACATGCGCGGTTTTCCACACGAGATTGCTTAAGGTTTCTGTGATGGTGCTGCTCTGCTAACAGCACTGTAGCTTTTAGTTTGGCTATGGGATATACAGAAAGAAATGAACAAAGTTTACATGGTACTTGGAAATGAGCATGGTGTGATGGAGTAAGAGTGGTTATTATGGCCTTCTATAACTGTTCCTAATAACAAGGCTAGGTCTAGTATGGTTCATCCAACCACCTGGAAATACTCCCAACTGGGCAAAAAAAAGCCCAGCTTTGGCTATTGGCTACCTGGCAGGAACAGTGGTTCCTTTGTGCTGGCCGCTGGAACAGCTACTTGGTGGTATTGCCTGGCTGTTCTGTGGAGATGTGCAAAACAGGGATGCTTTGGGATGAGAGTCTGTTCTTCAGCCAAGTCACTTGTCTGATGGGCAGAGGGTTGGCTTTGGACTGTACCTATCAGTGGCCAGGCTCTCTTAAAGAGACAACAGGGATCTTCTACTGGGTGGCTTTTACAAACCACTGGTTTATTGCCGACCTTCATGTCCCCTTTGCCAGGCCTGTGTGGGTGCCCTGTGTGTTACCTTGGTCAAAACAAGAAACAGAGATGGGGAAGTCCTGAGCAAAACTGGCTTCACTTGCCTCAGTAGAATTTAACAAGCCTGGCCATGTTTTCTTGATTTTTTTTTTCTTTTTCTTTTTTTTTTTTCCTTTTTTTCTTTTGTATTTATATATTTGAATGGCACACCTGTAACTTGAACTCTGGAAAAGGCAGACCCAGGAGAGGACCCAAGGTCTGGTCTGCCTCTGCTGCAATTCCAGACAGCCACTTCAGGTGACTGAGTCTGTGCTTCCCAGCTGAGTGGTAACATGAGAAGGGCTTGGCAGGATGGGATTGGAGTCCCTTACTAAAGTGGAAACTGGTGTACTTATTCTATATATATATCTGTTTGTGAAGCAAGAAAATGAGTAATTGCTTAAAAAGGGGTTGAAAGCCACTGACTTT
Source organism: Sialia sialis (assembly GCA_009812075.1). NCBI lineage: Eukaryota > Metazoa > Chordata > Aves > Passeriformes > Turdidae > Sialia > Sialia sialis. Next base: position 3,737,729 of record VRYO01001681.1, on the reverse strand, counting down.
GGAGGGTAGGATGTCCTTCTGCTAGAGGAATAGTAAGTTGCTTCTAGACTTGTAAATTCAACCCAAATGGACATTTTTACCAGAGGGATTTTTGAGCAGTTAAAGCTGCTTCAGGAATAAAACTTGAAACACCCAAGCTTGTTGCTGGACTTCTCACAATCTTTGGTGACCAGGACCTGTGTTTAGGGGAACAAAGCTAATCTTTGTCCTAGGTTACAAATTCCAAGTTAGTGGGTAGTGGCAGGGGGATGGGGGGAGTGGTGAGTTGGTTTGAGGAGGGACTGAGCAGAACCACTCAAGTGGCTTTGGAAAAATTGCTGGAGTCACAAGCTCTTGTGGGTTGGGGCCAGCCGGCTAAGCTGCCTGAGTTATGCACCAAAGGAGCTTCTTGGCAACAGGCCTATTCTGAAAGTTGTCAAAGCAAATGCTGCTCCCCTGCTCCTTTTCTTGATCTTGCTAAAATGAAGATGACAAACTGAACTGAAGTCTCGACCTCAATAATTACAGTGGCTGCCACAAAAGCAGCACAAACTCAGTTCCCATTACTTAAATTAAAGTATTAGCCATGCATCAATACTTTCAATTAAAATGTGACCTAAACATTTCATAGGAGCAACTATTTCCAAGTTCCACAACAAAGGGCAGAAGAGTCAGTGCTTTTCATTATCTGTAGGCATTTGTTATTTATACTCTCTTCTCCATGCATTTTTATTATTGTCATTATAGTCTAAATCTGAGCTGCTTAGCACAGCTCAAAATCTGGAGAGTCTTTTAAACAACTCTTCTGTGTGGTGGCATTCCTGCTCACCTCCCTGGTGATGAACTGCTGATAAGAGCTCAGAAGATGAGTTTTACAGTCAGAAATATCCAATTAGGCAGTGAAAATAGAGGAGGCAGTGAGTCCTCAGGCAGCTGAATTTACTAAGGGAGAAAATGCCTCCTGCCCTGCATCCCACAAGAGAGACACACAAAGGCCATGTGGATTCCAGCTGGCAGAGCGTGACCAGACTTGGGAAACCTCTCTTGTCTTTTACTGCGGGAGTTCACGAGTGGACAGCTGTGCTGTATCCTAAACACAGTGTTTGCAGACACTGAAGGCAGCCTGTTAGTGATACTTATGTTCTGTGTGATTGGTCTCACACACAGCTTCCCTTCTGTTCTCAAGGAGGAGGCAGAAGTGCACAGAGGACCTGTGGCCGGCTGTTTTTCTTGAAGGAAGCCTTGACTTGTAGCTTTACTTCTCCATTTTGTGGTTCTTGTCTTTTTACCTGACACAAACACTGAGAGAAATATTTACGACTCCTGTTGGAAAGAGGAGAACCTCTCCTCTGGTGAGCTTAAGCTGTTTTGTCAAAGTCCTTAAGTCTGAAAAATAGAGATTATTATTAGGAGTTATGTTCTTAATATTGCCTGGAGGCTGTGCAGTTCTGAGGTATACTTAATGTTTTCTTCTGGTTTTGCCTTTCTTAGGACTGACTCAAGTCCCCCAGGTTCAAAAGACAGAAATTGCCTTTACTGCCTCTGACCCCAAAACTTATGAACCCTATGTGAGGAACCTTGACAATTTCTTAAGGGACTACAGTGCTGAGCAACAAACTGAAAACATTGTGTTTCAGGACTGCGGAGGTAAGTCTCAATTGTTTCCTACCACTGAGGTCTCTGAATGATGCCTCTGTCAGGTCTACCAGAAGCTGAGGTTGAACAGTGGTAGTCCTGGTCTTCAGTTGTTACAGCAGCATGTTGGTTAACTGGCTGCTCACTAATTTTGTTTGGGCACACCACACTGGGCCATACTTAGTAGCTTATTGCAGGGTTGGGAACCCCCACATTACAGTTGGAGAACATTGCAGCTGAGTCTGAAGCTTATTCTCTAACCTTATTCTCACTGAAAGCCACAGGGGTTTTACTGATGACTTTACTAAAGCCAGTGTTGGTCCTCTTCATGCCATGCAATCAAACATCTGGGAGGTGTTAACCTTTAACAGTTATTTGTAATCATGTGAATGAGACTCTCACCTCATAATACATCTATATCAAATCTGAGGGGAACTCACTTGTAAAAGCTATCCATAAAAAAAATTACTCTGAGCCAGGTGATTCTGGAAAAAATGTAATATAAAACAAAACTCCATTAAAACTTGCTGGTCTGGGTGTTGGGGGTGGCTGAGCATGGGTCTGTGGAGTGCCTTTAACTGCCCAGGGAAGTGAAAGTGACATGCAAAAGATCCCACTCCATATTATTGTCTTTTCCTTCTCCACCATGACAGACACACCTAATGAATACAAAGAGAGAGGACCATATAATGATGCCCAGGGCCAGAAGAAGGTCTGCAAATTCAAACGTGAATGGCTGGAAAACTGTTCTGGATTAAATGATCCCTCCTATGGGTACAAGGATGGCAAACCATGCATCCTTGTCAAGCTCAACAGAATTATTGGTTTCAAACCTCAGGCAAGTATCTCTCTTCCCTTTCTAGCAGAAGCTACTGATCAGGAGGAGGGGTTGGCTACAGATTGCTATGCCTGTTTTTTGGTCTCTGGAAAGAGTATTAAATCCTTTCTGCAGAGGGTAAATTCTGAGACATTGAGTAATTTGCTTTAAAACTGCATTTAATTGAAAAGCAGTGAAACTTGTGCACTGCAAATTGGTAACAAGTAGCAGTGAACCTCACAGTGCAACTTCCTGGTTATTTATCTGGTAACTTCTGAGCCTGCTATTGGAATCACTATAAAGGGGCATTTTTTTCAAAGGATAAATTCCATTAAAAATTCCTGTATGCTTCCATGGGACTATCCCTGACCAACCCTGTCTGTAGTAACATCAGTACATTTTGTCATGCCCTGATGCACTCCATTCTTTTCCTCAGACAGTCTTGTCTGCCTTGCTAAAACTGCTTAATTAAATGATGAAAGCTAATATTAAATACCAGAGTGAAACACAGGCTCTAAAGAGTAAACTACATTTGAAAGTCAGACACAGCTACAAGAAAGGTGAGGAGATTGTTAGTTAATTTAATGTAATTTTCCAGAGGCTGTAGGATACCTCTGCCAACTGGTTGCTCTGTCCTTCACCCAGAGGCAAGTTGCAGTAATGCTGAAGGGTGTTAATCTGGACATTCATGGCTTTTCCTTCTGTTTTTATCCCCAACACATGAAAATGCTAAAAATTTCTATTAAGAATTCAGTGGCAAAACATGTCCTGCTGAATAAGGTGGTGTGCAAAACCTGCCACTCCATCTTTTAGATGGAGAACAGCGCAAATGGCATTCTATGTCACCTTCACTCCCATCTGTCAGGGCACTTGAGGATGAGAAATGGCGCTGTCTAACAAGTCCTTAGGAATGTTTTCCTTCAAAGGGAGCTTGTTTTGTGCTAAAAGAAATGAGCAAACTTCTGTTTTATCTGATGCATGGTGGAAACATTTTAGAAGAATGTATTGTGGTGACTATGGGGTGACATGAGATGTGCATGTTTGATGACTGGGAAAGAGAAGGGTTTGGTGTGTTCCTCTTTTTTTTTTGCTGTGGTGCTCTGGAGACCCCCAGACTATGTTAGACAGTGAGGTCTAGCCACAGAATGACTTTGCATGTTTCATTTAGAAACAATGCATCCAAGGCAGTATTTATTTTTGTGGTTCAACACTCCAGCAGAGACCCCATAGTTCTTGCATTGAAAAAAGTGTTTTGAAACTGCAGTGTTGTCATGCAACAGTGCTGCACTTTAAAAGACCAAGGACCAACTGCATTCATGGTTGGATTATGAGAGTTGGCACTCACACTCTTCTCTGATATACCCAGAGCTTTTGTCCTTCCTTGTTGGTGGTGTTGAAGTTCAGCAGTGTCAGGGTCAGACTGCCACATTTCCTGTGCATTTTTAGTCCTGATTGCACACACCTGACAGGCAGGTAGCAAGTCCTGCACCAGTGCAATCCTGCCACTGCCTGAGCTTGCCTAAATAATCCCCACTAGCTCTAGACACTCTGCCATGAAATGCTTTCCCCAGGGACACCATGGAACTAAACTAAGCCTGACCTGCTTGTATCCACAGCAGGTGAAGTTGTAAGAACAGCCAGCAGTTCTGCTTGAGTCAAGTTCCCCTGCTTCCAGTTGTGTTACATTACTTGTCTGTCCCAAGAACCACTGAGAGCTGTTGCCTCTGTTGAACTGTGATTAGAAGGGATTCCAGTTAATGGTGTGTGTTGATTACTGTTGATCTTTGTTGCTGCAAAGGTGCTCCAGTCTGCAGAGGAGTGTCCAGTGTGTAACATCCCCTTGTTCTGCATCTCTTCTAGGCTCCAGCCAATGAAAGCCTCCCTCCTGAGGTTATGGCAAAATATAACCCAAATCTCATCCCTGTTCACTGCGTTGCCAAGGTAAGTTGAAATGCGACAGAACAGAGTTGGGAAGCTGCAGGGGATGACTAAGCCTTTGCCAAAGTGTAGTTACTTCCCTGCCTGCCTTTCCATAGACAAATGAGATGGTTCTTACTTGGGATATCTCCCCATCAGGAACAGAAGTTTCTCAAAGCCCTGCTGATGGATGAGTTAGTGCTGCTCTCACAGTGTGGGGTACAAGCAAGACAAGATAGTTAAAGGTATCTTCAGAAGTAACCATATGGCTTCCAAGTGCTGTGCTGGAGCCAAAAAAAAGGCCTCCAGGGAAGATACTTCTTACTTGGCAGGTGTAAAGCGACTGAGAAACAGCAAGGTTTTTGTAGTCAAAGCTGTGCAATTGTACCACAGGAGGCTCTGGTGGTTTCTAACTGTGTAAAGTGGCTGAGCTTTAAAATAAGCAAAGCCCTCTTTGTTGCTGATGTGTGCTGGGAGGTGCTGTTGTTTGTGTGCTGACCAGGCAGCGCTGACAGGTCTTGTGCTGTCACGGTGGGGACCAGCGCTGACCAAACGGGAGGTCAGGATCTCACTGAAAATCAGCTGCTGCTACAACCAAGGGCTGCCAGTGCGAAGTTTGGGTGGTTGTCATTGGTTGTGCCTCCTCTTTTCCCCTGCAGCGAGAGGAGGATGCAGACAAGATCGGCATGGTGGAGTACTATGGGATGGGCGGCTATCCCGGCTTCGGGCTGCAGTACTACCCCTACTACGGGAAGCTGCTGCAGCCACGGTACCTGCAGCCACTGGTGGCTGTGCAGTTCACCAACCTGACCTACGACATGGAGGTGCGCGTGGAGTGCAGGGCTTACGGGCAGAACATAGTCTACAGCGACAAGGACCGCTTCCAGGGACGCTTTGATATTAAATTTGACATAAAAAGCTGATTGTAAGCACAACTCTCTTCCTCCCCCCTCCTCCTAGCCATTTAAAAAGGTTAAAAAAAAAAAAAAAAAAAGAACAAAAAAGAAAACCTACTAGTCTTGAACAAACTGTCATACGTATGGGACCTACACGTAATCTATATGCTTTACACTAGCTTTCTGCATTTACTAGGTTAGAATGTAAACAAAGTGTAGCAATAGCGACAAATATTTATTCTACTGTAAATGACAAAAGAAAACGAAATTGAGCCTTGGGACATGCCCATTTTTACTGTAAATTATGATTCCATAACTGACTTGTAGTAAGCAGTGTTTCTGGCCCCTAAGTATTGCTGCCTTGTGTATTTTATTTAGTGTACAGTACTATAGGTGCATACTCTGGTCATTTTTCAAGCCATGTATTGTATCTGTTTTCTACTTCTTGTGAGCAAAGACTTTTGCTGTCCAAGGTGTAAATACTCAATGGGACTAGAACTGGCATGAAACTTCTCATTATTTTGTTCCTTCTCAAAGAAAGGCCCACCTGTGAGATGATATTTAACAGCACTCCATAAAGCTTCTGGCTTTTCTGTGGTGTTAGGGTATTTTATTTGGAGGGGTGGCAGGGAAACTAACTTAAGTGAAGTTAAAGAGAATAGGTGATTGTGTAATGTGCTTTGTAGCGAATGCTGTCTCTCTCTCCACCTCTTCCCTTATCCTCCAGTATGTTGTGTGAGAGACTGGGTCAGACTATCACTCTCCTCAGTGATAGGCATAACTCTTTGCTTTGTATATTTTCTTTTTCTTTTTTCTTTTTTTTTTCCTGCTGAAGGCATCGCACACTGTGGTGCTAATGTCTTTATTGAATGTTTTAGCCATTTTCATGGTGGAAGAATTTTATATTTATGCAGTTGTACAATTTTATTTTTTCTGCAAGAAAGTGTAATGTATGAAATAAACCAAAGTCACATGTTTGAAAATAAATCTTTATTTTAAACTTTATAAAAGCAATGCAGTACCCCATAGAATGGTGTTAAATGTTGTCTAAAGTGCAAAACTCTATGTTCTAACATGTAATAATAGCCAGGAGTACAGTGCTCTTGTTGATCTTGTATTTCAGTCAGGTTGAAACATTGGACAAATAAATGAATGAACACACAATTTTGTGTGTGTGTTTGTTGCAGTGGATGAGGATGGAGCCTGTTAGTTGTCCAGAATCTTGAAGAAGTACTGCACCTATTTCAAACAGAAAATGAATCTTTGTCATTCCCAGACAATCTCACCACAAGGGAGTTGAAGCTCTTGAAATATTTGAAACATTGAGCTGTTACACATCAGTGCTGCTGTCTGTTACTTACTTGTTTTCCCCTCTCCCTACCCCAGATGAGAGGCTGCTGTGGCACATGTGCCTGTAGATGTCAGGATCCAAAAAAGTCTCTTCCCTGTTATTGCAAAGGCTCTGTGTTCCAGACACACCTGCCAATCCTCAGCACAGGTTAAAGCTTCCAGCAGCCAGAAAGGAGGCTGCACACTGAAGCCACAAGAGTTTCAGGGCAGCCAGTTGGTCTGTGTTGCTGCTGGGCCGGTAGCCAGGGCAAAGGATAGGCTGTGCCTGCTGGGGCTGTGCAGATGTGACAAAACATGCATGTGTCAAGCTCGCTTTGTGCTGCATGAAGCAGATTACCAGGGAGAATTTCTCCAAGGAAAGTGACAAAACAGGACTATCCTAGAGCAAGTGCTTGATAAAGACTTCCTAATTGGAAAACGGCAATCCTGGAAAAACAAGATGCTAAACTCTTTGCCATCTGCTAGATGGTGGTTATGGTATGCTGTGGTGGTTAGTGCACGTATTTAGCTGTTCCATGTTGTTCTCAAAGAGCAGATGCCAGCAGAAATCACACCTTCAGCTCTTTTTTTTGCTGCTGTGAGTTTATAGCAAAAATTTACAAAGATGCGATGACAGCCCTAAAATACTCCCTAGTGGAATTTCCACCTGCAAAAAGAACTGCAGGAAAGCAGAGCCATTTTGGCTCCCAGCAATTGATGTTCCTACCATTTTGGGTGGGGAGTGGGGATGTTGTGTGGTTCAAAGTTTGATAGAATCAACTGCCCCCACAATTCAGTTCCTAGGTGAACAGTCTGTGACAATTTAAACAAACAAACAAAAAAACCAAAAAAACAAAACAAAACAAAAAAATCAACAAGAACCCCAAACCAATCAACAAGAAAACAGAAAAAAATTCCTAATTTTTATTTGTATAAGACCCCACTATTGGTTAGGTATGTTAATGCATTTTAATTCTCTATATGAGTGCAGAGTCCAAGCATGAACTATTAATAAAAATTCTGGCTTATTCTAGAGGTTGGGATGACCGTTGTGGAAAACCTAAGGTGCTTGTGTTTGCTTCAGTGAGCAAATGTCAAAAAGGGCTCGTATAACGTACTCTTAGGAATTGCATATGAAATTAGGCAAAACCAAACCTTTATCCAACATTCCCGCCCCAATCACTTTATCGTCCCACATCAGTGAAAGCAGAATGCCTGCTCAGATCACTAATTAACCAGGCAGGAAGGGCAGTAGCTACACCAGCCACATGCCCTGCAGCTGCCCACTGAAAAGACCCACCTGGTTCCAGGTTTCAGGACAACTCTGCTACCAAAGGACCACACCCCCAAAAGAAACACCCTCCTCAGACATGTCACCTTCCCCCATTAGAAATGCTGCTGTAATTTGTCAGACCCACTAGTGCCACAGCACTAGAAGACTGCAGGATGGTTAAAAATATTCCCAAACAACCAAAGTCCAAGAAAACCTCACCCCACCCCAAGTAGGTGCAGACTCTCAGCTGGGTATCCTGCTCTCCCAGTGGCATCAGTGCTTTGGATACACAACAGCCTTGATATCAAAACAATCTTTCAGAAGTGTCACTGACACAGCCTCACTGGGCTGGGGCTGGTCAATAGTCCTGGGGGCAGAGAGACAACAGGCAGAGTAAGGGCCTCAAGATGTGACATTTCACCAACTCAAATAAAAACGTGCATTGCCTTCAATATTCTTTATTTTAATCTGCTCTCCTCGGGAAGTCATTGCTTTCCTTACTGCCTAATAGGACATTACATTATAAACTGCCAGTCTGAACATGCTGTTCTTTCTGCCAGATTGACTCAGCACAGTTAAGTATAATTGTAGCCATTAAAGCGAATTTTATCTCCCTTCTTGTTATATGGGACACCTGCATTTCATAGGAGAAGCACACAAAAGCACTAGTAAAATAAAAAGCAGAGAGAGATACACACACATATTTAACAACACAAGCCTTTAAGGCTGTGTCTGCACAAACACTTGCACTAACATACACCAGCTATTCATTTTAGAGCAGTGGCACTTCTGGACTTCTGTTCCCAGCTTGGCCAAGTGCAGGAGTCCAGCACAGGCCAGGCACAGCCCTCACTGTGAGTGGGGAGCTGTTCCAAGACGACCAGGTGCAATGGAATCTGCTTCTTCTTAGGTAATAATTCCGTGTCCAGCCTCAGCCTGGGGTGCTGACACAACTGCTGCCACCACCGGCCCTGTTTCCCTGCCATGGAGCAAGTTTAATTGAGCTGAATCAACTCCCACCCCTGCCTGGGCTGCCTCAGCAGGGCCACCCCTGGGATTCAAGTTCGATCCACCCCTGCAGCACCCACTGACACGGGTGAATGCTGGCCCTGCCCAATGCCTGCTCACTTGCCACTAGCAACAAAAGGATTTCTGTTACTTTAGTGTCCAAAGGCCCCTTGATTGTGCGCAACCAATTTTCCTAGGCTAGGCCGAACAACCTCAGTTTACTTACAACCTGTGCAAAACCTCTTCCTCTTCAATCAACTTTTATTGGATTGTTCACGATCCTCACAGACTGTACTGGCAAGGCTCAGACATCAGACAAGCAACACTGCATTTCATATACTGCACAAAACCAGGCGCCTGTATGTTCTCTTTATGTATAATTATCTTTATGTAGGTCAGTTGCACCCAGCTCCCAGTAAAACCAGTTAAGAGCAGGGATATCTGGTATGCAGAAAGGATCCTTCTCTCTGAGAACCTCACCCTCAGGAGTGTGACAGTGCTGGACAAGAACAACCATAACTTAGTTACCCAGCCCATGACCACAGGCATGGCATTATGAAAAGAATCAAGACTTCAGAAGAACCAAGATTTCAGCACTACCAAGAGATTTGGGGTGCCCCCATCTTAAGAGGAGACACCCTGAAGAACCCCCATTCTAAAAGCACCAGGTCCTTTCCCAAGGGGATGCAGGACTTGGTGATAACTTGCATCAAGCATCTAGACAGGGGTAAAATACTCAAAAATACTCTGTATTTTAGGAAATGAAGTTCCACTCTTTCCCAAGGTCTGAGTATAGTCCAAAACACAGAAAGGAGAACTGTGCAAAACATCTGAATAAGCCTCACATTTGACCAAGGGCAGGGACAGCCTCTCTGAACCAAGCACACCTCTGATCTTTACAAGATCCAAGACAGAGCACAAATCTACACCAGACACTGATCTGAAACCAACTAAACACATTTCACAGATGCCACCCAAATGCCTTTCTAATGATGCTAACATTCAGGTGCGCTCATTGTCTCCCAGGGATGAGACAGGATCTAATTTAACATCAGTACTCCCCTTGCAGATCCCAGGAACCATTTACCTGCTTTACAGCATTCAGCTATGCCCTCTCTACCTCCTGCTCAGGGACAAATAGCAATAATGCTCAGGAAGTAACAACGGGTGAATAACCGTGACCTTCTGGCTCTGACCCCATAAACTGCTTCACTGAGGAGGAGCTGAGAGCTGCTTCAGTTTCATGAACTTTTGCTTCAGTCACACTCACTCCCAGCATAACACATGTTTAAGAAGTTGGCTGCTCTCTCTGAGCACTTCCACACATTACAACAAAGTTTCAGGAGCTAATACAGCAGGCAATAACAAAATCCAGGCTAATGCCCTGGCTGAGCATAGGCAAATACCATCTGAACACTGTGTGCCCTAAGAGCATGAAAAGGCCAGGCAAAATTGTAAAGAGGGAAACAGATGAAGTGAGACAGACAGTTTTCCAAGGAAGAGCAGAAGATCTTGGTATTAACACAGGGCCCTGCACAGGCACAAAGTGTGCTGAAGATTCCAAGTCTAAGGCACTTAGAATTTAACTCTTCTTCTGTCCAGAAAGCAGCGCAAACAGCAGTGCTGATGAGAGGTGCCAGCTGAGTAGCTTTGGAGTCAAAGCTTTTGTCTGCAGGCCAGACTCAGGCTCACCCTGGGCTGTAGCAGCACTCCACACAGGTAGAACTGCAGCCTCAAAGAAACCCCAGCATTGAAAGGGCACCTAAACTCTCATCCCCCTTGCTCCCTGGGCTGGCAGTTTTTGGTAAGAGACTATGTTAGTCTCTGTCATGGCAGAAGCCAGGGGGCTGACAGGTGATACACTAGCAAGACAAGGGCTGGGTTCACAGATTCACTTCTCATCCATCGCCAGAAAGATGACAGTAATTTTCAGTCCTTCCTGATCCCTGCAGAATCAAAATTGGCAGCTAAGAGACAGAAGCCTTTTCCATCCCTGTATCCATTTACAACCTGTCAAGAATCTTGGTGCCTTCCATGCAGTTAGACAGACACTCTCCCTAAACATTTAGGTTGGATAAATTTTTACATGTTACCTCATTTTGAGGACTGTAGGAAAAAAGTAGAAAACAAAAACTTTTGTTGCCCATCGGTTTGTACATCTGCATGAACTCATCAATGCTGTTAGCAAGCACACTTGTTAACACCTAACACCTGAACCACACTTCATCTACAGTTCACTCAGCTGATTCACATGACTAAATCATTAGATTAACACACCAAAACCCCCATGGATTCATACCATCCTTTCAGCCACAAGCCCTACAGAAAGAAAACTGGTTGTCAAAGAAGATGGCCTGCTTACTTAATATTGTATGTGTTCTGAAAATAAAGTGTATTTCCCCACACAAATCTGAAGAGGGTTTAGTTTATTAAAAAAAAAAAAAGGACAGGTTTATCACTCCTGCCTCTCTCCCAAGTGTCACACAATGTAAGAAATAAAGCCAGCCAGGCTGCCCAAAACAGAACAATTTGTACACATGCACTTCAACTATCCACATTAATTTCTTAAGCAGAGCTGGGATAAAAACCCTTACGCACCAAAAAATCAACCTTGCAACAGGTTTATTACCTAAACACTACAGGATAACACCGAGTACACTATGTTTTTATGTTGCGTGCTGTTAACACGGCCACCTCAAAAATTGTATATGGTTATGTTCAACTCCAAAAACACAGTGGAAGAGAAGAGCAAGGGAAGCTATTTGGAAATTGTAATAATAAAACAAAATATTAGAAAAATGCAAATTTCAAACAAGATGGAAATGAGAGGACAAGATAGTAGGTCATTATACCACAATCACAAATACCAGGAGTGAATTTTATGCTATTCACTCAAAGAAAAATAAGTGAACTCTGAAACAACTTTAAAATAGCAAGATATTTTTATATCATGTAAAACTACAGTGCTGACTCAGAACACTACTTTCTGAAGCATAGATACTTGCAGATTTAACAAGAAGGTACAGGTTAATTGAATATTCTCAGTCCCCATCATAAGCCAACTGCTCTGTAGCTGGAGCTGAACATATTAGTTCAGAACTCTCCTACCTGGAGTTCTACGTCTTATTTAGTAGCATCTTTGGTCACCATCAGAACACATCAATGGCTTGGTAGAGCTACTGGAATGAAATAAAGTGTAAGATCCTATCTCCCATCAGATGTGACAAACTCCAACATGACAGCAAGTACTGCTTTCCTGAGGATCCCAAGCAGCTCACTGAGTGATCATGAGCACTGTCTCTGCCCTTCACACTTATCTTGAGGGACACTTGCTTGCCTGCCTCACAGACGGGAGTTGCTGCAGAGGTCTTGTAGGATGCCCTTGAAGCAGCAAGCTGAGGTGAGACAAGACACCGTAAGTGCACCACCGGGTCAGTGCAAGCTGCAAACACATCACAAGCACAGGAAAAAAGCACTGGAAAGGGCCCCTGCTGTTCATACCTGCAGTATCTAAGTAAAGTCAGGTTTGCATGTGTTCATACAAGCCATAGGCCTTGCCAATGCTGAGCAAAGTCTCTCCAGCCTGCTCATGGAGCACTCACAGTCATGGTTCTCATGATTAACCAGGTGATGGCCAAGAGAAAAAGAAGTGATCACAGAGACAAGAACATGTTTTCCAACCACATTACAGATTCAAGTGAGGATGGAAGCAGAAAACAAATAAATAAAGTAGAAGGCACCCAGCATTTAAAGCCTTTCTTGAGCAACTGTGATGTTCAGCAGATGATTTGTGCAGGAGACCCAATAGGCTACATATGGCAAGTGTTAAAATTACAAATATGAGAGAGCAACAAAATATCCTGAAAGAAACTACCATAGAAGGCACCAGCAGCAGGGGCTCATTATGCTGACAGGAAACATTCTGCCAAACCAACCAGGTAAATTCCTCAAGCATAGTGCCCAAAGAACCTTCTGAGAGATGTCACTGCATCTAGAAAGCTCCATTTCCCAATGGAATGGGTCAGTATTAAAAGGCCAAGAGTGTTTCAAGTCTCATCAGCTTTCAGTGACTTCAACACTGCTGCTGAGTGCTGACCATGTACTGCCATGGCAGGACTGGACTTGATAACTCAGTGATCAAGTTACTATTCAATGGCTGGACTAAGCCAGCTACCTGAGGAAGCCCAGAGTTCCCAGTTTGTGGCTGGAAAGTCTTGGCACACTCTCTCTCCCCAGCAGAACAGCAGTAACTGGCACCAATATAGAAGGAAACTTGTCCAGTTGGCTACTCTGAATACTTCAGAGAAAATTGCTTCCTGTTCAGAGACCTGCTGACATATGTCAGTGTATCTCAGGAGTAGCTGTGGATGCATCATTTCTGCCTATGTGCCAGTGCACTTATGGGCAAAATGCAAAGAGGAAGAATGCAGCTCTTACTGAAACCAGAAGATGCTGGGTGACTTCAAGGAGCCCTAACTACAGCCAACGTCCTTTCAGGTGACCACTGCCATCCTGTTTTGCACAGCTGCTAGCACAGGATCAACACAGTGTCTAAGCCCACAGCACTATGATATCACAAAAACAGTAGTGGCATGAGACTACGCTCTGAACCATTACCTATTAATTACGAAAGAAGAAGTAGTTTCTAGGGCTTGACAAATGCTAAATTCGATATATCCCATGGCATTAGCATCTATAACAGACAGATAACCTTATTCACAGTTTTCTACCCATATTAACATGTTTGTTTTTGGGTTTTCCCTCCCATGTTCCACATATATTTCAACACATGCATGAAAATAGCTTTCTTAAATACTCCTCTTAATTACTGCTGGTTGATGGTAGTCAGTGAAGGAAGCTGCACTGAGAAGGGGAGGGGTTAACCCTACACAGGAAGCACCAGCAGAGCTAATAATTTGTTTGACCTCTGAGAGAGAGGCAGGAGGTGCAACTGGCTGAGATCAGCAACAGGAAACCATGTAAAAAATTATGTGCATCTCACAGCAAACAAGGTGCAGGGCCCCTTGCTCCAGAAATAAAGAATATTCTGACCTTCTACATAGCTGTAAAACTACAGCATGCCCTTACTGATCTTGCTGTACAAGCTGTCCCCCTGGGCTTTTTTGTCTTCTTTGCTGTAGTTTGCCCATGGTGCAGCTGAGTTGTAGCTCAACTGCTGCTCTGCTTCAGCTGGAGGAAAAGGAGAAATGGAAAAAGGACCTGTGCTTTTTGGTTGAAAATGAGAACATGCTGAGGGAAAGAAAGAAGGAGCAGCCTCAAAGTCTCAAACTGGGCCTCAGATGAGTTATCAAGAAGTGTCACGCCCTCCCTCCACCTTGACCTCCCCTCCACAAAATTACTTTGCTCAGCGCAACACAAACACGTGCCAAAAGCCAAGCCCTGTTTATCACATAGGTTACCTTCAGGATCAGGTGAAACTTAAAGAGCTTTGGCAGCTGCTTGGTTCACACTCATTAACTTCTTCTCTCTGGCACTTATAAACCTCAGACTTGGCAGAACAAGGGGTTACTGGACATCAGATTTTACCCAGAAGTAGAAGCACAAGAGGTGAACTATTTCACAACTGTTTAAACAAGTTCCTGGTTTAGTTTGCCTGTCTAGCCCACAGGCATAATAATTATACAACCTATGCTCGAAATGAGGCTGCACGTGACCCAATAATACAATAATCTTTAAAGCAGAAATCACCAATGTCTGCAATATCCATCCACCTACTATTGCTATTTTTAACTCTTAATTTCGTTCAGATAGGCCTCGGTAAAACGATTACTTAATTCTCTGTACAAGTATATATACAGCATCAGTAAACATTGTGAGACAGCATTCCAGTGCTGGCTAACATGTTCTGATATGCAAAAACATCACCAAGTAAGATTAAGTTTTCCTACACTCCAGATTCTTTCCAGCTTGTTCCACAGCTGTTGATAAAAGTCTCAGAAAGTTTAAATGGAGAAGCACTTGAATCATAATAACCATTATCTGATAGACCTCCCTAGAAATCATCTTGTACCAGGAGAGACTGAAATTTCCAACTGACAGACAAAAATAGCTACCGCTTGGATGAAAACTTGGGAGAAAAAAGTGCTAAAGCCAACCTCACCCAAAACACTCAATTTTTATTACTTTTCACCAGAAGCAGTGAAAAGCATTTTATCCTGGATTATGCAGCTCAGTATGGGCCTCTAATAAAAGACTTCATTGCAAAATTGCAGTATGACTGAGTGAAACAACGGCTTCTTTATTAAAATATTTTAAAGACTCCTGAGGGAAATGCACACGGCTGAAATGCCCTCAGTGAAAGGTTCATTGCCATGCTATGCACTTCTGCTGTGTAATGTTTTACAAACTGGGCTGCTCTGTGAATGGGGAGAGTCAGATCTTGGCTGGCAGAGGCAGCTTGCCTATTACCAGACAAGTTAATTGGTAACAAGCAATGCAGGAGACCTTTGTTCCAGGTGTGACACACACAAATTCCACACTAAGCATATTGACGCTTCTGAGAGTTACTCATTGACATGCTTTATTAAATTGCTTGGACTATACCTCAATGCACCAAAAAAGACTAGTTTAAGAGAGCTACATCCTTCTGATGCCTTCCATCCTAAACTGTTGCACTTTGACCTCAGCCCACAGATCAGCTCACTTCTGTTACAGAAGCTTTTCCAGGGTGGATGACAGCAAGCACCTTGGAGCACACCCACATGTGCAGACAATGGCAGTGGGCAGCCAAGGAGGCACAGGAAAGGGCAAGTTGGCAGCCAGCAGAGTGCTTCTGTAACAGAAGGTGGTTATGGAAGCATGTGCTGTGTTCCCCCCTCCAGTGAGTGCTCCCCTGTCTACTCTGAACAGCTTGCTGAAATACCACCCTGCCCTCAGCCTCCCTGAATAAATGGAAAGCGAAAGGAGACACAAGACATTGCTTCTCCCAGCAGGATCTGGAATGCCAGACCAAGAACAGCTGGCCTCCAGCAGGTGTACCAAAAGCTTAGGAGCAGCATAGCTCTTAACACTCAGTAGAGTATTCAGTTTATGCCAAGTCTGAGGAAAACAATCACGGTTTTCACTGCCCACAGCACCAGCCTGGAAAAAACACTTCTGCTGAACTGGACCATCTGGTCATTGCTTACTGTAAGTATCACCTCCCATCTCTCCAAGGCTAGATTCAGGCAGCTGAATTTCCAGTGCCAGTGCTGTGGGAGCCTCTGTCCAGCAGATCACCATAGCTGATCTTACCCTAGGTGATATTACAGTAATTTCACGAATATAAGCCGCACCTTTTTCATTGAAGAATCCAGCCTACCCCTGTAGTGCGGCTTATATTCAGGTGCGGCTTATCTATGGACAAATCCCAGTGAAACACCAACCCGGAAGTGAGAGCTGGCAGGGGAGGGCGCCTGGGGCTGCCTTTAAAGGCTTCCCTGGTCCATGAAAACTGTTGCAACTTGAGCACCTGACACCAAACCCAGCTGGCAGCAATTCTGTTACTAATTTGTTACTTTGTTACACATGGATCCTCATTTAAAAAAGAAAAAAGGTGCAGCTTCTATTCAGGTGCGGCTTATATGTGGACAAATCCCTTGGTCTACCTGGCTACCGGGAGGTGTGGCTTATATTCAGGTGCGGCTTATAATTGTGAAATTACTGTACTTGTTTGCTTTAACACCCTAGCAGCGGTAAGCCAGTCTCACTGGTGCACAAAGGAACAAAGAGCCTCCAACAGTTTGTTACACAGTCTGCCAGTCCCCAGCCCTACACCTGAACACCACTGCACAGCTGAAATTCAAATAAGTGATAGGGAAAAAGCCCATCATCATGACAGCTCTCTCAGAAGACAGATGAAACCCGCTCTTCTTTGATAACAGCAAAGTCATCCCCTTTGATAGGTTATTTTCATGTCTGTGAGTGCCACAAATAGCTCTGAGTACAAGGGAGAAGGCCAGCAAATGACATTCGAGGAGGTCCTCACTCCTGCCTGTCTGGAAAGCTGCCCATGACACTGAAAACCGACACGGCTCTTCACGGTGCGATGCCCAAGGGGGAGCCTGACGCACCCGGCAGCCATGTATGCGTTGCACACGCGGCGCCAGCGCTGAGAGCGCCCCTGGGGACACCACAATAGGAAGGCAGTTGGCACATCCCCCACCCACGAAATCTTGAGAGATCACCCCCCTCTGCAGTTCCACTCCTAGCCTGGCAGGCACACAAAGGCACGGGTGAGCACACACCCGCAGCAATTGTCACGATATTGTCAAAGGATTAGTCACCATATTAACAGCGTCGCCCTCGGCAACACGGAGAGAAGCTGTCTCACCCAGAACTCAAGTTTTATCCATCCCACAGCAAATCGTTTTTCATGCATATCTCGCTGAAGGCAGCATCCTCTTGCTTTGTGCCTAAGTACACACACACAAACACATGTATGATTACTAAGGACTTGGTAACTCAAAAAAAGCCCATGAAACTGAACGACTGCCCCAACACCAGGGCACAGGAACACAAAGCCAGAGTGGGTGGCTCAGCAGGCTGCACTGCAATGGAAAGACCCTTCCATCATCTACAGAGTGATTTTCTGCATTGCAAATACCCTCATGGAACTGCTCACACAAAAAACGAAATCAAAACCTTGAACTGAACAGTATGAACAACAAATTACAGGCAGAGTGTGAAAAATCCCAGAAATTCTGCTTTTGTTATAACTGCAGTTCTAGGCTACCAGTTTTGTTTTTTTAAATTATGTGGTTTCCTGCACAATCTGAAAGGTACTGAGCCACTTGAGACTTAGGGAACTGAGGTGTGTGTACAGCACCACCTCCTGTGGGAAGATTTACTCACTGTAGTTTCAATGATGTGAATAAGGCCTTCATGACTGATTTTCAATTTGACTTCACTTCTTTAAGAGTGACACAAACTGTGAAGTCTGGTAGCCACCATACCTTGTATCACTACTTTGATTAAGAACTATTCCAGGAATGATCAATTTTAAGGAAACTTCTTTTGTCTAGAGAATGATGATTCATAAGATCCGATAGTTTGCAAGGTTCTATTTCAACAGGATATTTATCAGAAAAGTTCCTCAGGTCAAAGACGGTGAGTTGAGAAACAGAATCATCTTTCACCACATGTACATGACACATGTCTAGTCCGCTAAGCAGAGTAGTTCCTTGACATATAAAATATGCATGTCCTAGTCCTGGCTCTACCTGGCTCAGAAGGAATATGAAAGCAGGTGAGTACTGTAATTGCTTTCTCCAAATAGTACCTGCTTTACACAAAACCAAAAAGAAACCTGACAAGAGGTAGAGCTGTGCCTGCTTCGGATGTGGGAAACAAATGCAATCACTTGCTCTGAATGAATGTCCTACACAACATCAGCAGCTGGTTGAACCTTCAATCATGAAACTGCATTATCTCACAAATACTCCATTGCTATCAGTCTCCCTTCTCTACTCTTCCACCTTTCTTTCCTCTTCTCATTAAAATGGGAAACTGATGACAAGGCTGAGGAAACAGACTGTTCTGAGCTATTTGTGGCTATCCGTTGTCACTTGTAAAAATACATTTTGTACTGATAAGAGGAGACACAGGTCTATGAAGTAAATAAATAAATGCCTGACCCAGTAAGTCAAACAATTCATCTAAGAGATTTCAGGGCAATATTCACACTCCTGTATCACTAAACTAGGAACAAAAAGCACTTAGAGCTCTACAAATAAAAACACACTGATTTTTCTACTGTGACCAGTCACATTTTAAGGCTCAACTGCATCTCCCCTCCCTTCTTGAGCCAAAGTGAGTTATTCATTAATTCTGATATTCTTTAGTCACTGCCTAAAATGTGAAGTAGTTTGTAGAACAAAGACGGGAGGGAGTAAGGGTCATACTGGTGGGAGCAAGTTCTCATATTTGCTTTTGGGGTTGGTTTGTTTGAGGGGGTTTTAAGATTAAAAGTGAACTTTCCTTTTTACAGATTCATGGAAAAGAGGTCTAAGAGAAAAACATTGAAAAACTGCTGTAGTACATTATTTAAGTATATCATTCTAAACTAGGTGCACAAGCAGACCCTTATTTAGTTAATTACTCCTTATTGCTCCCAAGACAGTGTTGTTCTGTCTCCTTTCACTGAGTACTCCTTAGTCATGATTTTTGGAAGAAAGGTCACAACCTTGCTCTTCCTAGTGACAGTCAATTAAGTGCAAAATACCAAAGCCATCTAGAGCTTGGCTATTAATTTCAGGAAGCATTTTATCTAATCCTCAATTACCTATCTCATCTCTTCTAATAAGTCTCCATTTGTGGACAATGAGACAGCAGCTGCCATTGTAAATTCCTCAAATTTCAGTTGGATCTCAAACTGGGTGATGAAAAACTGCAGAGAAGGATGGAGAAATCATAGATTTCTAAAGATTTATCTTAGATTTATCTAAAGATACCAGAGTTCTCAGGAAGGCACCAGTATGTTCCCTTCTACAAGGGAACAGGCTTCTGTTGTGCTTCCATAAACACTATGCATTTAAGGCCCATCATAGAATACTTGGTCAACCAGGGATCTGCCTTTCCATCTCCACTT
Organism: Sialia sialis; assembly: GCA_009812075.1. Taxonomy (NCBI): domain Eukaryota; kingdom Metazoa; phylum Chordata; class Aves; order Passeriformes; family Turdidae; genus Sialia; species Sialia sialis. The sequence goes on along the minus strand of VRYO01001681.1, from coordinate 3,718,287 downwards.
GGTTCTGGAAGTTCAGAAGTCACAAAACCAGTTAACACACAAACCAACCTGTTCAGCTTTCTATACACAATATCAACAGCAGCAGTTCCTCCACGTATCTTCCGGGATCCCTTGGGCACTGCAGGCCCTGCACACACCCTGTGTGCACACAGGACATGCAGCCACAGGAGGAGTCAGGACTGTGGCAGGGACACCTAATAAGCTGCTTTAGTATTAGCAGTGTAAATACTTCACACACCAACCAACAAGTACAGCCAAGGCTTCCTTTGTACAAACCCACTGTGCTCAATTCAAAACATTCACTGCTTTATTTACTCACTAAACAATATTAAGCGATGTCCTTTACAACTGCTGGCTCAACCTGGGCTGTTACAGAAGAAACTACAGATTGATCAACACCCATATTCTGCACACAATTATACCTATGGTAATAAAAGATCTTAGATCCCTGTCTCAAAAAAATACAAACAATAAACAACCGTTACAAGGATCAGACTGCACCAGGAGTTGCAAGGTGTGTACTTAGAGTAATACTAGATCAACAATTTAGGTTATGACTGAGCTGTGGGATTCAAAGGACAAACATGTAATGGAAACCCTTAAGAAAGAATGCCAGCCTCAGTTTCTGTTTTGGAGAAGCAATTCTTGCTTCACTTATAGTAGCTCTAAACTCAGTTTAAACAACCAGAAAAATCTGCTTTGGACCAACATAAAGGCAACACACTGTGGAAGTTCTGATGGAGCACTAAAATGTTCTTTAAGGTTTGGCATGTTTAATTTTTCCCTTACAGACTATGCCTTATGTTCTGCTGCCACTGGAAAGCAATGGCTGAGGAACCTCAGGAGTGTGGTGAAAAATACCTGTTTGCTTGTATAAACCTTAAGGGAACTAAAAGCTGTCAATTTTCAGTGACATCTTGAAAACACTCAAAAAGCTGCAACTTTGTTTATACTGGTTGCCACTCCCAGAACTGAATTTCACTAGTCTGTGAATCCCACTTGGTGGGATTTCCTAGCAAAAGCACTTTAACCCACAGATTATTTCATGGAAGGAGCTGGTGATGAAGTTAGCTCTTCCTCACTCCCCCATGAAACCATCATTTTGGCAATGTAAAATTATCTAAGTAGGACAAAACCTGCTGCTCCATGATTCTGCTATATCTGACAGCAAAGCACTCACAAATATATACAGATAGCAAAAAATAAGCTGTGCAGGCACAGGAAAAACATCTCCATTGATACATAGATCCATCCAAGATTACTCATCACTTCAACCTCCTGCTATGGACCTTAGTTTTGAAGCACTGAATTAAGTGAATGAGCTTTCATAATGAGTATTCTGTCTCTAGAAACTCCCTTAATTTAACATTTTGTCATTTTATTGGGCTTTAATGAAGGCATACAAGGCCAAAATCAGATATTAATTAGTAAGTTAATATAAAACACACAGGAAATATCAACTGATGTGCGTAAGTATGACTGTCTACAAATAAACCAGGGCTCTATCTGGAGGATTTGAATCCCTAATGCCTGTAATATTCCAAGCTCTACACAAGCTTACTCTAGATACAATCTAGATCAGGAGTCAGGGTGGTCATCCAAGAAGGAGCTAAGAAAGTGTCCCTGCAGAAGCACTGTTAGGTACTGGTATTCAGACTGAAGGACACATTCAGACTAAGAGAAGACTCTTGACTTTCATTACATTGAATACTTCATTGTACTATATTCATTCAAGAAATTGCATGGATGAGTTTTTTTACAGTACCAAAATTAACTGAGTCAAATACCTTTAATAAAATCTCTTTTTGTGTCTAGTCTGGTCTATAACATAGCTACTCCACACAGAAAACACTTACTGGCTTAAAAGAATGTCAAGAGAAGCATTTCATGGTGTAACTTCCTGTGATATATGACAACATGTTTGTCTAGCAAGCCTTACCTCTAAAAGTCCATCTTCAGGCAGATCTGTGCAGTGAACAGCATTCTGAACCTTGTCCTTCCCAAAGACAGCACGCAGAGTTCCAGGTCGGAGGTGACGGGCTAATGCCTATTGAACACAAGCAAATCAGAAGACCTTTGTGAACTACACTGTTTGTATCATGGACGCAAGAGAACCTTATAAAGTAAAATATTATTATGCTATTAAAATGGGTGTAGTATATTACAACATGTGTAGTTTTAGAAAAATATTAGGAAGATATTATTCACTTTGAGAGTGGTGAGATGCTGAGATAGGTTGCCCAGAGAAGCTGTGGAAGCCCCATCCTCGGAGGCGTTCAAGGACAGGTTAGATGGGGTTCTGAGCAATGTGGTCTAGTGGAAGATGTCCCTGGCTATGGCAGGAGGGTTTGGAACTACTTGATCCTGAAGATCCCTTCCAATCCAAATCATTCTATGATTCTAAAAAGATAGACATTGCAATCTGTACTACACACATAGACAACTGCTGAAAAAACACGACCAAGACTATGAATACCTGCTGGAAATTGGGTCAGTCAAGCCATGTTGGGTGGCATACAGGACCCTTCATATTGCAGATATACCTTGCCTAACACAGTTAGCTCATGTTAAGACTTTGCAGCTCTCAAGCACAGGATGCACTGCCCATGAGCAGACATAAATGTGCTGCTTTGCAGATTGCTCCTCTTAATACGGAGCTACTTGCTTCAGAACCTGACATTTGTGAAGTCCAGCTGCTGAACAACCTCTCAGTCTTCTCCTCTGACACTGTGACTACTGCCAACACCTGATCCCCTCTAAGGATCAGTCCAGACTCTATATCTTCCTTTGTTCTTTGAAATTAACATTTCAATACTCTCCTTCATCTACAATGCCAAATACCTCTTAGGATTCTCAGAGGCCTTTGTACTAGAGCAGATACTCAGGTCCTGAGATAACATTCCTCCCCTACATCTTTACTGTGGTATTTGTCTCATACCACGGAGGACTGCCTTCATTGGCTCTCCCGTCCATCACAGTCTTTCTTTCAAGCCACCCTGAAGTGCTGCTGTACTCCATCTGCATTATCACCTTGCACTGTTGTCTTCAAACCTCTTTCCTAGGCCACTCATGCACTTGGCCTCTCTTCCCAACACCCTGGAGGCTCTTCTCCAAGATCTATCTCATGCACAGGGAAATTAACCCAGTTTTCCCTCCTTAAAACCCTTTGGATGTTCTCCCAGGAGTGCCTGTGAGGGGACAGGTGGATGACAAGCTCACACTACAGCTACTGAACAAAGAAAAGAACTTCTTCCTTGCCAACAAAGCCTTCATCAGCCTCTCTCTGAACAGGCACTGGGTACATTAGGGTGTAATCGCTTTGGAAGTGGCCAGTGCAGTTTCACTGAGCCACTCCCGGATGTTTGTTTCAGTCACAGCTGGAGGTTACTGTTACCACAACTGAGTCATCAAACTGGATTGTCCAAGGATTTCTTAACTTTCAGTGTCAAATGGGTTTGAATTGACTTATCAGTAGCTCTTAGCTGACCTGGAAAATCTTGTACAGGTACAAATGACAACCAGTCCATGATGCACAATCTCTTCTGAGATGGCAGCGAATGTTTTAAGCTAGTGCCAAAAGACCTTACAAGAGCATTATCTGACAACACCCTTTGTCCACCATTCAGCTTCACCCATTGTTTACACCTCATTACCAAACGAACACAATTGGACTTTAAGGGCAAGAACTTCTTACAGCTCAGCAAGTCGTAGATATTTTCCTGTCATAACAATTAACAATTATTATGATCTGTTACTCACCCGTAAGACAATTAAATTGCTTTAATGCCTGGAGTGTGTATCACCCAACATGATATGAGAAGTTTCAGTTCCTCCTTGTTACTGTGTGTACATCACAAGTTATACAAGATCTTTTGATAGCAATGTCAAGCACATTTGAATAAGACACACTCAACATCAAACGAATTTTGCTTCAGAGGAAAGTTCAAGAGTTTCACTTTAAAAAAAAATGCCCCAAGGAGAAAAAACCCCTTTTCTACATGGTCCTCATTAAAGGCTTGAGATAAGGAAGTCTACTGGAGAAACAAAAGTCACATGCCAGTTAACTATAACTATGTGACACTTTAATCAAGCCTTCCTTCAAGCAACTGTATATTGCAGTAACAACTAGCTGTCAGGAAGCTGGTAATAGCACTAGAGCTTTCAGTCATTTTAATGAAAGTTTGGGAATACTAGAAAAAATTATCATGGCTATGAAACCTTTGGAAACAATTTAGAAACAGCTCAAGTCTAAAAAGCTAAAGCCTGGTATTTTATGTTCTGTTTACTTCCTATCCATCAAAGACTCTTTTTCTCAAAGTGCTCTGTCCTCCAACAGGTCCAGAAATGCTGCTTCTTATAAAAATTCCACAAGATTTTCCTTGACTCATTTTCCTCATCAACTTTTTATTCTCTCTTCCTCTCCTCTTCCTCTTCCTCTTCCTCTCCTCTCCTCTTCAGCAGCTATTGTCTTTTGACTTACCATTTGTCTTAAGCCATCATTTCTACTTCACAACTTCATGACAGAAAATGTCATGTTCCATCCTGTGGACTCACTTTCTCTCACTAACATGGGCAAAAGCTCCTGCTGTTGCAATGTGCAATCTCCTGTTCTTTCTTCCATTTTTCAATGTAGTCTGCTACACATTCTGGTGCCCTCCTGAAACTCAAAGAGGGATGCATTCTGTTCTGCCCAGGATTGCACTGGATCAGAAATGCTCAAAGGTAGATCCTTCAGCACTTTACACTGCCAGCACCTGATTAATAAGAATCTAAATAAGCTTTTCTTGCTTTACGTTAACAAACAGGATTAAACAGTCTCTGCTTACATTTACATAGCCAAAAAAAGTACAATAATTGTCAATTCCAAAGTTTTACTATTCCACTGCTTTCTTATTACACCACTGAAGAATCATTAAGAAACAAGGCCTCTGTAAATGATGGAGATACAGAGAGATGTACAGCTCATATATTGTCTCCTTGTGTACATATAGCTAGATATCTTGGGAATGTTTCAGGTACAAAGAGAGTTCATTATGGAACTTACTGCTCATATCAGACATTAATACACACTCTTCTGGTTCATGACAGGAAGCTCACCAATCATTTCATTTAGAGAGCCTCATCTCTCACAACAGGGAGATACAAACAGTGGGCTTTGGGTTGGCTTCCCCATGCCCCACCCATCCCCTTTTAAACCTTTTTCCTAAGCTTCTGGCTGAGTTTAGTTTCTGGAGTATGTGTTTTGTGCAATGGTTTTGCAATGGAAAGGAGTTGAGTGGGACGATGGAGGAGTTAAGAGCAGCTACAGCTCTACCATATGCATGAGAGAAGACTGATGTGTGTGCGCTGGAGCTTTGTGCGCATGTGTAAACAAGGATGACACAAAACTGGCATCTCACACAAGAAGACACCGTCCACGGCAAAACAAATTAGGGCTGCTATACCAAAAGGCTTCATCCTCTTTGGTCTTATTCAGCAGGTTATTCGATCACCCCTTACAGCTGGACTTTGATCTACAGATAGGCCTTTGAAGATCCTTATCCTATGCAAGATACAGATGCATATATTTTATGTTTCTCTTTATCATGTAACTGTGTCCAAAGCAACACTGCCTGCAAGTACTTCGCACATTTATAATTTTTTTCTATTTCTACATAAGTGAAAGAAAACAAAAATGTCACCAATGCCAGTAATATGACAAAATCAAACTGAAAAAGTCATAAATATATTCATAAGCTAAGCTCATTAACTGCCTTTCCTCCAAAAAGGCTGGGGTTTTTTCATGGGCTGGATGGAAGTTATATAGAATAGTAACATGCATTTCAGCCAAAACTGCAGATTACAAGAAAATTTAGCCAAAAGTGCAAATTCCAAGAAAATTTGGCCAGCTTTTCTTAAGCACTGTCCTGAGTATTTACAGTAATTTCACTCTTATAAGCTATACCAGGTGATTAGCCACACATCCGGGTTGTAGGGAAGCCCATGGAATTTGTCCATAAATAAGCCACACCAAGTAAAAAGCTGTACTAGCAGGGCCCCGGCCGCTCGCTGGCAGTGGGAGGAGTCGAGCTGCTCGCTGGCAGTGGTGGGGTCCAGGAAGCACCAGGGCAGCGGCGGGGGCCTGGACTCTCACTGGCAGTGGTGGCAGTCGAGCTGCTCGCCGGCAGTGGTGGGGTCCAGGGAGCGCCAGGGCAGCAGTGGGGGCCTGGCCGCTCACCAGGAACTGAGGGGCAGGGAACGCTTGCTCCCGTCTTCCCTGCTCGCTCCATGTGACTGCTGAGGGGCAGGGAACACCTGCGCCCCCCACGGCTTGCACTTCCAGGTTGGCATTTCGCCGGAATTTGTCCATATATAAACCACACTGGGTGAAAAGCCGCACTTCTGGAGTAGGCTCGAACCTTCAGTGAAATAGGTGCGGCTTATAAGTGTGAAATTACTGTAATTTGGGACTTAGAAAGGCCACTGAATGGATCAAAACTACACAAAACAACCTTTACAGCCTGAAATTTTGTTCTTCTTAAACATAAACTAGAACAAAGGAACCCTGAATTTACTGACCCTCTTGAATGAAGCAGAATAAAAATAAGAGTTTGATCAAGCCCTCTCTAAACACTGTGCTCACTGAGCAGGTTCCTTTTAGTTTTGCTTTCAGATCAGCAGCATTCAGAGGAACTCTTGGGCTGCAACATACTGCAGAGATCCCTCTACACTCTCAGTAAAACAGTTTTCTTATTCTAGCTGAGCCCCTTGCTGTGCGCTTGCTCCTTGGCATTCCTCATTCATCACTTTCTGAAGGCTTTGTGTTGACTTGGTCTCACCTCTGCCTTCCCCATCCTGCATTCATGAAGCTTTTTCCTTCTGCAGCTCTCCATGCTCTGCTGCTGACAGTAATGAGGTAGTCTCTCTCTCCCCTTGAGGGTGCCACCTAATCCAGAAGGTAGAGCCAGCCTCAGGCAAACATGCAAGTGCCTTTCTCCTTCTAAGGACCAGCTATGCCCTTGTCAAGAGAACAGAACACACATTAACTTTGAACAAATAAAATAACGTAAATTCCACCATTCACCTTGGAATTTGGCTGACCTTTAGGCATTGGAAAACCTACTACCTCATCCAAGCAAGGCACCTGAACTTCCTCTGTAGTGCATAAAAACGATCTAAAACAACACTTGCAACACAGCAATTATGAAAGCTAAGGAAGGATAAGTGCCTCTCTCTCTACACATCATCATAGCTCTTCAGGTGACTTCTATTTTCAGGGAATTTTAGTACCAGTCATATCAAACAGTGGTTGCAGTAGGGAGCTAGACAAACACTCGTTCCTACAAGCTATCAGCAAGTGGTAACACAATAAAAGCAGTACAGTCTTTGTCATACAAAAGAGGTTACTAGACAAGCACCTCCTGCAACGCTGATCGAAGCCACAAACACTTTAATATTACTGTTACTGTGAGAATAGCCTCAGATCAGTCCAAGAGATTCTTCACAAAAGTTCTCATCCAAATACAAATGCTTAAGTGCCAATCTGTAGTCACAAGTGACCTTGTGCACAATACCAAAAGGGGTAGCTTGCTTTGGCTTGCTTCACATGTTTTCTTTGCAGCTCAAACTCCCTTCAAACTCTAGCCAACCATTTGTGACGTGTGCGCTTCCCAGTTTGTTACCACAGGTCTGCCCTGGCTTATGTTGCTCCGTTTCATGCAATAGGTCACTTGGAAATCAACATCAGCTGCTGCAGAACAATTTTCTACCCCTCCAGCAATTCAAGGTCCAGTTCATCACCCCTAAATGCAGTACTAACCCTTCTGTCTATATTACAGAGAAAAATTACATAAGATGTTGGTGCAGTTGCCACTGTAAAAACTTTAACTGAGGAAGAGTTTTGCCTTGAAATCTGGGGTCTGCCTGTAGAAGGTACTTCATAAAGCTTCTAAATACAAAACCAGGTCCATGCTAAAGAGCATGCAAGAGGCTTCCTTCGGCTTATACTTCGCAAGCCATTCCAGAAGTCGCTTGTTGACAGTGATACATTTTCTCTTTGCGTTCCACATGAGATACAGCAATGACATGTACAAATACAGAATCGGTATCAAAGGCCTCACACAGACTTCAAGGGAGTCAGTGTTACCTGAAAGTACTTTTGTACTTCCCATGTATCATAAAAAAAAAAACCAACCGAACAAACCAAGCCAAAACAACCACCCTTAAACACAGCACTAAACTCCCCTCACCTTCTAATCTTTATCACAAGACAAACTCAAGAACTTGGAAAAGCTGCAAAGTATTTATAATATTTAGCCTAACCATCTCTCCCCTTAACACCGTGTGCTTCACCTAGACTTCCAGGTTGTCTTCTCCTGGCTGATGGCAGCATAGATCACCTATTATCCCTTCTGACAAGGTTCTCATACTTTCAATTGAGCCAAGTCTGTGTGCACATAGTTCCGTATGTGAAAGAGCATGGCTGTAAAGGTTTGTTCAGCAAATGAATTGATCTGATCCAGGTAACACAGTCAAATTTTCAATTTGCAAGGTCTACAAAAAGTACATCTGAGGTACAACTCCTTCCAAAATCAAACAGTTTTGCAATAGTAGCAGCAACTTCTCAAACCACAGTTTATTTTATTACGTAAGCTCACTCTTGTCTGAGTAAAAAAAACCCAAAAAAACCCCAACAATCCATCTACTTCTCAGTTTATTTTAAAGTCAGCCAACCTCTGAACTACCAGTCTGAAGCCCTGCGTCTTTAGAAGTTTTGTTAATGGACCTAAAATTATATTCCATACTCCAGCGCTGGCAGTTTTCCAGAAGCTCACAAGTCTGTACAAGTTGTTACACTGTCTCCTCCTCACCCTCCATCCCCTCAGGCACTTTGATTCTCTCTGTTTCACTCCCACACGTTCCCTTACCACTCCTCCTCCAAGGCAGCCCAAAGGTTCTGCACCACTCTCTGCGGGTTCTCTGCTGTGGGCAGCATGCATGGCCCATTTGCCAGCCTGAGATAGTATTTTCACTGGTTTTGGCGCTTCTGGTTGATGTTTAAGTGATTCTAATAAGTGCCCTGCTCAGAAAGTTTGTGCACCATTGCCAATATGCTGAACTTAGCCACACGCCTAAGCTAAGTGTAAATTAGACTGGACGGTGAAACCTTGAAGATAATTGAGAATACCAAATACAAGCTGGTTCGCAAATAGGAATAAAGATAAAATTTCCAGCTTGTCTCATTATCTTGGTGCAATAAGGGATATTTACATTACTTGACAAGCTGGAAAAAGGAAGCATTTTACATCTGAAAACCAAATATCCCGTAACACATCAGAATGCACCGTATAACTGTTAATTTCATTATTAGATGTTTTAAGTTTAAAAGGTAAGATTGTCCTACTGATGATTTTCCAGTGCCCTCCAAGGCACCCAGAATATCACCCTTTTATTAATTCACCTGCAAAACAAGGACAAAAACACACTAGGCTGCAAAAGATATTTTGGAATTTTATTAATTCAGATTAGCAAAATAAGTGAAGAGTCTCCAGTAAAAGTCACTGTGAGTTGCAAGACATTACTTTTCATCTGCAGCTATTCTGGATGATTTTTCCCTAGTAAGAACCAGAATTACAAATTATCTTTTCCTCTGAATTTTTTTAAGATTAAATTCTACATTTGTGAAGCAGTCCAGGTATTGGAGCTTTATGTTTTGCAAAGCAGAAAACAATGCTTTGAAATTCTACTGAGATTTCCTAAGCTGAACCAACTTTGGACCACCCACTTCAACTGAAGATGGAGATGGATTGAAAGATAAAATTCACTGCTGCAAATCTGCAGAGATCCTTCTCATTTGATTCTTAGCATGAGAGACACCTTCCCCTTCCCAAAAGCCTATCCAGAGCAACCTTGGAGGCAGCAGTGCTGCCATCTTCCCACACAGTTGTGAGCAGCCCTGTTCTGATGGAAGGAATCACTCATTATTTGTGTTACAACTGTGTTTTAAAAGCCCCTGCTTTGCTCAGGACCACCTGTATTAGCCAATGTGCCTATACATATTAACAGATGGTTCTTGGCCTGGCAAACTTACAGGACAACTTATAGGAAGAGACACAAAGAACAGAAAATACAGAATGGACCCCATTTTCTGGAGTGGGAAACCAAGACAGTGAGACAGTAATTTTCCAGGGGCACAAAAGAAATACATATCTCGCAAGATTCACAAGTTCAGTATCTAACTTTCAGCTCAGATCTTTAAAATCTCAGGACAGTTCCTTAACTATTCTCTCTCCTTGATGTAATGCTTTGTAATTCCTTGGTAGCACACTGACAATAAGCCACAGTCTGCAGAACTCAGACCATACCGGGTCACCTATGGGAGCTTGAGAGCTGAATATGAAGAACTGCTATTCACCCATCTTCTACCCTGACCATGTTCTAGTCCCTTGATGTGGGAAGTCAATGGAAGCAGAGAAAGGAAAAACTTCTTATTAGGAATATTCAAGTGAAGTCCCACATGCAAAGAAGCTGATAAAAATTCTGCTCAGGTGGCCCTGCAGCAGAACAGAGACTGTCAGCCTGAATTAAACAGACCAGCAAGCAGCACCCCAAATTATTCAGCAAGTTCTTAGAAACTGAATTAATCATTTTATATCCAGCTTCTAAAATGCTTTTGTTTAGTTAACAGTGTCCCTAGGCAATGAGACCAGTGATATATACTGAAAACTATTGCCGAATTTTTTTTCACAACTCTGCTATGGCTGTCAGCAGTTGATGAGAGAACAAAGAATAATAACAATAACAACAATACCCATCACCATTATAAATGTGAAACCAGACTACTTTTTGTTACAGAAGGGAAAGCTTAGGACACAGTATTTGTTTTCATCCACTTTGAAGCCTTCATTAATGTAGTTCAAGAAGAAAGTATGGCAGATACAGAATCACAGAATAAGCTGTCTGGGAAGAGTACCACAAGAATTGTCAATCCGAGTCCTGACCTGGCACAGGACACTCCAAGAGTCACACCATGTGTCCAAGACCATTGCCCAAATGCTTGGTGCTGTGACTGCTTCCCTGGGGACCCTGTTCCAGTGCCCAGCCACTCCCTGTGTGAAGGAAGTTTTTGTAATACTTAACCTGAATGTCCACTGACACAACTTCATGCCACTCCCTCAATTGCTGTCACTGATCACTGAAGAGAAGAGATCAGTGCCTGCCCCTGCTCTCACCCTCACAAGAAGCTGTACCTGCAGTGAGGTCTCCCCTCAGTCTCCTCCAGGCTGAACAGACCAAGTGCCCAGCCCCTCCTCATGACTCCCCCTCAGGGCCCTTCTCCATCTTGTACTGTGGCACCCAGAACTGCCCCCAGCACTCGAGGTGAGGCTGCCCCAGCTCAGAGCAGAGCAGGACAGACAATCCCCTCCCTTGCCTGGCTGTGATGCTGTGCCTGATGCCCCCCAGGACAGGGTTGCCCCTCCTGGCTCCAGGGCACTGCTGACTCAGGGTTAACTTTCCATCGACCAGGACCCCCAGGTCCCTTTCCATGGTGCTGCTTTCCAGCATTTCATTCCCCAGTCTATTTGTACAGCCAGGGTTGCCCCATCCCAGGTGCAGAATCCAGCACTTTCCCTTGTTGAACGTCATACAGTTGGTGATTGCCCAGCCTTCTCACTTACCAAGGTCTCTCTGTGGGGTCTCTGCCTTTGAGGGAGTCAACAGCACCTCCAAGTTTAGGATTACCTGCAGACTTGTTCAGTATCCCTTCCAGCCTGGCATCCAAATAATTTATGAACATGTTGAAGAGCAGAGGGCCAAGGATGAAGCCCTGCAGAGCCCTGTAAGTGAGAGGCCACCATTCTGATGTCACTCACTGTAACCCTTTGTGCCTGATCTGTGAGCCAGCTGCTCACCATCCCATGATATGTTTACCCAGATATATATGCTGGTCACCTTGTCCAGAAGGATCCTGAGAGAGACAGTATCAAACACTACTAAAATCCAAAAAGATAACATCAACTGGATTCCCTTGATCAACTGAGTGGATCATAAAAGGAAATCAGGTTTGATAAGTAGGACTTTCCTCTCACAAAGTTTTGCTGGCTGTGACCAATGACTGAATTGTCTTTCAGGTGCTTTTCAATACCTCCCAGAATAATCTTCTCCATAACTCCAATTTCTCTCATGTAACTATTTCTCATCAAGAGTACCTAAGATACACTGTGATCTGCAGCTCCTTCCCTTTGGCTGCTACTAGCTCTACTACAAATTGTTGACCAAGCAGAGCCCGAATAAGAAGTCTGTGATAACAAAGAAAGAAAAATAAGTCATGCATTTCTAGGAATCGATTAACCATTCATAATCTGCTGACTGAAAAACATGAAACCTTCTGGGACAGTATACTCACAATCACAACAACATCATGGTAGTGTGGAAAAGTTAACTGTTCTACTGTCACTTTTCTACATGGTTATGACTTTCTCTATTGTACAATTTCATTAAGCAGCTTTGTGTGTTGACTCTTGCTAACTGCCATTTATGGAACTCTAGATAAAGCTCTTGCAGCCTGTTCTACCACATTCTACCTTGATTTTCTTAAAAATTCTACCTTTATTATTTTCTTAATTTTAAAAAAGGGAAATATCACTTATATTACCTCACAACTTGAAGTATTTGCAACAGCATACCCAATATGTTCCAACCAGAGGCTGGGACAAATTCTAGTGAAGGACAAGGCTATCTACAGTTGACAAAAACCCAAATCAAGCATGTAAGCAGACACTTCTAATCTATTCAAATCAAAGATTCTACAAACACACAAGGTCACTGTGACCAGAATGTTAAGAAACTAAAGGAGAAAATAGTTGTTTAGGGCAGTAATAGTATAATTTTCTTTCCCAGACAGAGTGACCTCAGAACTTGCAATATCTTTTGGAAACACTGCTCCCTTTTCAGGAAGAATTGAAACTATAAGTAGTTTTTTGGGTTTAGGTTTTTTTTGTGAATATTTATTTTCTGGTATTTTATATACTCAAAAACATTGTGTTCAAGGTAAAAGAGTGATTTGCTGTCTGCTATAA
>VRYO01001681.1:3682399-3704229 GCA_009812075.1 Sialia sialis | reverse complement strand
TGAGAGCTCCTTAATTTCAAAACTATAATAATTTGGAGGGAGGGGGTTTACATTTTCCACTTCAAGAGAAGCTCCTGCCTTCCTTAGCAGCCACTTGTCTTTCGAACCGAGACCAACCTCTTTTTCTACAGTACTGGGAACCAAAACCTTTCCCTTTAATCCACCTAAGATACCCAAGCAGCAATACAATAAAGATATGATACTTTGAAATGTACTGATTCTGTATTATTTAGACATAATCCAAGCAAATGCCAAAAGAAACTAGGTAAGCACTTCTATAATGTAGTGTGGTCACTTTTAAAATAAAATACGAACCATCAGTATGAGATATTAAATCTGTAACACCACCCTGACGCATGGCATTTATTCAAAGCTTGGAGAGAACATTACCAGGAAGATGTGGAAGCATTTATTTTACAGAACAAGACCTGCAGATGGACAGTAATTACCAAAACTCTGCGCAGTCAGTAAAACCCCACCTCCTCAAGGCTGAATAGACAAATTTATGTAACTCACAGCATTTATAAGAATCTTATGTTCATCACAGTTGCTTAAAATAACCACTTCTTTAATAACACACACCTACTACTTTGGGATGCACTCAGTCTGAGTGCAAAGAGAGCCTTTATGATTTCTAAGCCAGTCTTTCAGTCTTCATTCCCACCTACCTACCGATACAATTAGTCTTTGTGATTTCAGATCAGTTTAAATGTGTTAATGTGTCTGCAGAGCTGAACAGTACCAAGGGCTTGACCAAAAAAGTTGAGTTTCCTTAAACAGTAAATATTCTATGTGTAGCTTAATCCCTTACCAAAACAGCTAGTCCTGTGACACTTTGCAGAGAAAGGCCCAAACATCCAGCTCCAGTATATCCTGGTACACTAGCCATTCTGGAGAGTAACTAGGAGGTCTCCATGGTAGCTCAACAAGTCAAGGAAGATCACTAACCAGTGCTGTAAATGCTTTGTGGCACAGCCCTGCATTCCTTCAGTCTCTGGGCTCATGTTAAGCTTCACTCCTATTGGTAAAATAGAGCAAATTATTCCAGCCTGGAACCAGGTGAGAGGTGCCCTGAAAGAAACATTTCAAAATCAGAGACAGATTGATGTAAGGGAAAGACAGGAAGAGGAATGCAGTCAGAAACCCTGAAGCTTCTGAAGCTGATGTTACTTTCTAGGAGGACATACAGAATCTTTGACAAAATACTGTTAACTTCCTGCCAATTTCCAAAAATCACAGTTAAAAACCGGTCTTGTCATCAGAGGATACTAAAATACCATAGTGTCAGGTAGAGAAGGAAACTCCAAAAAAAACCCTTACTACATAGGCTAGAGGGGCTTTGGTAGTTAACTAATTATAAAGAAAAGGCATTGCAGCAACTGGAAACAAGATGCAAATATACTCTCAGTCTACTCCTAGAGGGCACAAGCACCTTCTCTCCAGAGGATGAAAGCAGCAGACTCTCCACTATCATGCCTCTGTGGTGGCAGTGGGCCTGGTAATAGACAATGGAGTATCTTCTATTAACTATTTTACCACATTACTTGAATTTGGGACCACTGAACTCAAGTCCAGTGACCTCATATCCAGGATGTGTTTAGGCAGCAACAGTTGCATTGATAACACATTTAAGTTCAGTAGCTCTGGAGCCACAGACAAGGAGCGGCAGATAAAAGCATGTTTTTTCAACTGTAACTTTACCAACATGCCTCAATCACACTGGCTTTAAAGCAGAGTTAGGTCTTGAAGGCTCTGCCAATATTTAATCTCCTGATGGAGACTGTCAGTCACCACTAATAACAGCAAATTTTAATCAAGCCATCAAGAATCAAAGTGAGCCTACAAGCTCCAGCTCCACATGACACTGAACAGCTGTTATTTGACAGCAACCTTGTGGCAACAACAAGCCACATCTAAAGCAAGCCGCTTGCAAGCAAAAGGCTCTTCCACTACTACTGCTCTGATTTTTGTTCTAATCTCTCATAAAGACATACTGCTCTAAGGCTGAAATCCCTCTTGCCATCAAAGGACTGCCCATCACCTGCAAAGAGTGGCTTGGAGGAGACAGTCTGCAAGAAATACAGCTCTAAGCTGGTCACTCAAAACTGTAAGCAGATCATGCATCCATGCCACTACAAAGCACATACACATATGATCAAAGCAAACAGGGCAGCAGGGTTAGGGTGGGTGTCAAGGCCTGCTAGACCTCTGCAGAACTTATTCAGAAGCAAAAGAGACATCAGGAGAACTTACTATGAACAGTGAATTACTGCAAAAATTACTTCTTGGATTCTTGACTCTCAGCTGCTCCCAGGGCTATGCAGAGCTTTGAGAGGAAGAACAAATAATTATCAGTTTTGTCCCTGGTGCAGCCAGTGCAGACTCCATGCATTTTAAACACACTGCCACAGGTGTGGTGTTTGGCATCCACAGACACAGGCTTGTCTCTGACAAGAAACTGTAACACTGTTGGAGGTAAATTTCAAATCATACACCAACCTACTGACAGTCTAAAACAGTGATGGCAATTCCTAGATGCAGTCACATTGCAGCTGTGGATCATTAGAGCATAGCTATCTTAGCACTTCATTTCTTCTAGATCCCCTACCTGTGCAAAGACAGGTGACATGGAACAAGGCAGGAGAAGTCCTTAAACCTACAGATATCTTGGGCTTTATGAATCAGCAGTGCCAGCTCAGAAAAAGGGGGTTGCACTAGAGGGAAGAATCCACCTCCACAGACAAAAACTACCCTGTCTCCCACCTAAGAGGCCTTGGCTCTGTCTGGAACACTTTTTCATTAGACCTGCAAAGGCTAACATAGAAATTTAAAACTGAAAGGACAGAGTCAGATGATTGACCCTAAATAACATCTAAGCAATACAATCATGCCTTTCCCATTGCTGGCTCAGACAGCAGGATATTGCAACTGATATTGATTGGTCCACTTCCTACTGTAGTTGATAACAGTCTGCATCTGAAAGTTTTTATTTTTATTACATGACTCAGACTATCTGAGCAGATAATCAATTATATTAAAATCTTCTTCATTAAAGAATTAGATTTAAAAAATCTTATTTCTCTTGAAAGACATTATGTACTTCATTATCAACAGTCTTATCAGGACTCACTAGGCTGTAGGGAGAATCCACTCTAAAATAGCTATAAAGCTATTACCAGAAAACAAATACTTAGGAGCTCAAAAATAGCCTTCCTATTCTTTTACATCTTGCACTGAACTATTCTTTATATCACGCAGTATGAAAATATCGTGCTGATAATGTAGCTCTAGGAATGAACATGAACATTTTAAGCCTCATATATACCTATTTTTCAGTGCTAGAGATTCACAAGAGGTCTATAAAAAGAAAAATCTTACAGCAACAGCACTCTTTGGCTCATACTGTTATCCCCATTTAACTGATGTGATTAACTGAGGCAGAAAGATATTGAACTTTTTGCCCAAGGTCACACAGTGAGGTCAGGAATGGAGCTAAAGCAGACTCCAGCTCTTTCAGTTCACTGCTTTGTTTTAAACCATCTCATCTCCCTTTCAGCTCGTTGACGCAAAAGACTTGATACACTGTTACACTTAAAAGTGCAAATCCCCAGTGTAAAAAGAATGTAGATTAGGATTTAAAGCAAGCCTATGAAAATCCCCTTTCAGTCCACAGGATGCAGAAATATTGCACTACATCCCATCACTTTAATAATATCTCACAACAAAAGGGACTTGAGTCACGTTTAGTGTACAGCCAATTCCAAATAAAAGCTCTTACAATTTCTAAAAGTTATGCAGTCAGCCAGGAATATGTACCTGATATAGTAGACTCTTGAAATCATGTATTATAACCAACTTTTTAATTTGTATAGGAATAAAGTTAAAAAAAAACCCAACCCAAACCAACCAAACAAAAACCCAACAACAACAAAAAATCATCCTAATTTCTACAGCATTCTTCAAGTGTTTTATGAATACAAAGTAATCATCTTGGCAACTCTGTGACAAAATGTTACCAAGCAGTTATTTCAACATAGAAGCTGCACAAAGATGTGGAAACTAGAGCTATAGCTTCAGACCTAAGTAATAACAAAAAGCTTCCAACCGCTCAGGAGACAAAAAATATACATCATTAGTGAAATGACATATCAATGCCAGCAAACTCAAGCAGTGACAGGATTCTCTGACCACCATCCCCTTGTTCCAAGGTTTTCCATTACAGATTTTACATCCTGGTCCCTGATACAGAAAGCCAAATCAATACAGAATAGGTTGCTTTCTTTTTCTTCCTTACTCAACTTAAACAAGACAGCTTTCTTGATAATGCACACTGTGCTGCATTTATCCCTAGCCCTCCAAGCCTTTTCATCTCTTTACAACGAAGGAGAGACACAACTTCATTTCTGTCAGATTTTGGTTGCAGTTAGTAACTCTTGCTTCCAAGTAATAGTCTGTAATGACAGTTTAAAAGACTCGTGTTCTGAAAGAATCAGATTTAATTAACTTTCAAGTCCTCTTCCTATCTTTCTAGAACAGTTACCTCTTTGCCATAGGTGCAATTTTTTTCTTTCAATTTTTTTTTCTTTCTTTTGTTGCCATTTTTTTCTTTCTTGTCAACTGCACCAGAAGAAACAGAGTGAAATAGCACCTAGCAAAAAACATGTACAGTAATTTCACAATTATAAGCCACACCTGATTATAAGCCGCACATCCCGGTAGCCGGGCAGACCACCGGATTTGTCCATTTATAAGCCACACCTGAATATAAGCCGCACTACTGGGATAGGCTGGATTCTTCAATGAAAAAGGTGCGGCCTATAATAGTAAAATTACTGTAATTTAACAATCTCCGTAGCAATATTTGATAGTGTCTTTTAAAAAAGGGCTTAGATGATTCAAACACACCAGGAAAACCAGTGGGACCTGAAGTCATTTCAAAAACCTCATTCTTACTTGTAATTTTAGTATCTGAACAAAAGTTCTCAGATGCTCATAGAATGTCACCATTTCAAACCTTATTGTTCTGTGTGCAGAGCAGATGCTGAGGATGCCTTCCCTCCTGAAATGCTCTGTGTGTGTGTGTGTGTGTGTGTGACATTCAGAGACCTTTTCAACATTGCAAAGAAACATTTTCAAGATGGGCATCAGTTTGACTGCTAGCCTTTTATAGAGGTGCTGCAAAAGTAAGTAAAGACTAAACAGCTGTTTATTACAGTAGAAGTGCAGAGAACCTTCCACTTCCAAGGCCCACATATTAACTGCAGAGGCAAACCAGGACAGAGAGGAAGAGGCACAGATGGGCACCAAGAGCAAGGCATACAAGTAGTCTGGGATCTGGCTAGAGACTGAAACTGGAAGACAAGAACAAGCATCATGACTGGACTACAGAAAGACCTGAGGTGAGACCACTAAAGTCACAAAAGAATGAGCTGCACTCCAGGAGCTGAAGCCAACTGTGATTAAGGAGGCTGACAGCTCACCAAGAGTACAGTGAGCCAGCCAGACACTCAGTAGAAAAGTGCCAATGTACAAGAAGGATGCAAGGAGCAAGACCTGCAGAAAGGTATATATCCTACTGCATGTACTGTCTACTGGGGACAAATGCTTCAGAAGCCAGAAATCTGCCACACTGAGCCCTTCAATCAGACCACAGCAATTTTGGGAGTCAGCACATGCAGCACAGCTCCTTCCAGAAAAGTATCTTTATCCCACTGCCTTCTTTCCATATCCAATAGGGTAATTCATAAATGACTACAAAGAGACTCAAACTAGGCTTTTGTTTAGTTGTCTTCCCTACTGTCACAGAGGAGGTTTTAATAAAGTATTTATAAGCTGGTTTATAATGAAGGGTATTTTTGGCAGAGAGCTTTACTGACCTGCAGTGCTAACAAAAAATTAGCCGCTTATAGACAATAGCCCAAAGTTCCATTTCATTTTTAGCTTTACACACTTGTTATAAATTGTTATCTTGTTCAAGTCTATTCCTCAAAATAGAAGAACTCTAATTCTTTCTTCAGCCCTAAACATCCTGCAAAAACAAGAACAGACTGAGAGGGCTTTTAATATTCACATCCAGTTTAGGTCTCTGACATATCACAAAGTAATTATTACATTTGTTATGTATTTAAGGTATAATTAACAGAACAGGTGACTGGGAAAGATTCATTATATAAGTCAAATTCCAACACCTTTACTCACTTCAAATAGCACTTTGCCTTGGAAGCAATGGCAATTATTTCAATGGCAGACAGGGTGCCAATGTGACCTAAATGGGTCAATTTTTGTAGTGAACCTGGTCTTCTCCTGTGTTTATGAACAGACTGCACACACATTAGGATCTAGCATAAGTAAACAGACAATTTATAAAGAGATCCAGATCTCTCAATGATAATGTACTATTTGCATGACACTTAGATACTATTTAACCACTAGAATATCAAGCACAAATTATCTTCATGGTCTGCATATAAACTCTTTTGGTAATTAAACTGTTGTTATGGTTTCTGTACTCCTGTGTCAGACAAATATTGTAACCACAAAGTGAAAGTGTAAGGTTCTCTGACAATTCCAGTTGGGAGTGACAAAAGCCAAGATACCTTAGCCCCTTTATCTTCAAGGACAAGCTACAAGCAGTACAAAGAGACAGATTAGTTTCAGGCAATGGTTAGTCTTGAGAGCAGCTGCAGTTACTGTACATAGGCTTTATGTGCTTGGAGAATCAATTAATTTGCAATTTTTACAGAAAATAGTGCACAGAAATACAAAACAGTTGCCTGTCTTCCAAACATGCCATTAGTGGAACTGCTCTGAAGTCAGTGTCCATGACTCACAGCCTCTACTTCCACTAGAAGCAGGCAGGTACTAATTTTCACTTCACAACTCAGACAGTTAACCATTACCAGGGAAACACAAACAGCATCACTAGGTCACTGAGGAGCAAGAGATCTGGCAGACAGGAAACTAGTTCCCTCCTTTGTGGTTTTCTTCTGTTACCCAAAAAGCCATCAGTTTATACATCCCTCAGCTCATCGACAGCTGCTTACACGCATTGTAATAGTTATGACAGCTTTTCATGTGAGTAAGGAAAACCAATGAAATTCCCCCTATAAAGGAACAGTTGTCTTTCCTAAGCAAAAGTCACTGTGATGTTTGCAAGCATAGATTAATTTTAATGTATCAGGTATTAAACAAGCAGACACATGAAGGGGATGTAATAGGCCCAAATAAAATTACTGCATCTTTGAATGTTTTAAAGACCAGAAACCTTAAATGGTGAATTTGAAACAAAACTGAAATCACTATATTGTGTACATTACTACTGATACACCATCCTGCAGTTAAAACTAAGTAAGATAAATGGCTTATGCTCTGTTTACAAGATGCTAGCCCAGTAGATAAAAATTTCAATGTTTCCAGACAGAAGAGGCAATAAAGGTTTGAATAATGCCTTTAACCTGTGTTTTCTATAATGGAAACTCCGGATCTGAAGAAAAATGTATCCTGAATAACTTGTTCTCCTCTTCAAGCATTCATCTGTGTGATTCTTTTTCATGAAGACTAGTGAATTTGCCTCAAGTCTGCAACTAAAACATTATATTATAACAAGGAAAACATACAAACCCTGACTTCAATGCCTGCATCTTCATATTTCACCTCATTGTTCTTGTCTGTAGAGCAGCCTTCACTGTTAACAAAAATCTGCAACATTCTGAGACAGCACTTATGCCTGTCTTCAAATTGCACACAGTGTCACACATATTTAATTATACACCTCAAGAAATGAAAAATAAAAGCTAGAAGCAAGCAGGTATGAGAACTTTGACGCCCTTTTTTTGTCTGTATCCTTCTGAAAACCAAAGGAACCTATTCTCCTTTCAGTTTCATCCTAAGAGAGTATCACAGACTGCAATGAATTCACATTTGACTACACTGGCACCCACAAGCAATAACAGTTAATGAACAGTTAACAGTTCCTGGGCTCTGAAGCCTTGTATTATTATATTTGTGAATCTTTAACAGAGATTTTTGCCTAGATAACTTTCCCTTCACATAAATGTCATCACAGTATTTTATCATCTGGTTTAGGTAAGATCAGAAGGGTTGCTAAAGGATTTGCAAATTGGTCCACCAAGGCTAGGGTTTGACCTCTGTAATAAGGTAATACTGACATGTTTCTAATGAATGCAGCAAGCCTGTGGCAACCATACCACATTTTGACATTTTAATTCACTTAGCACATCAATTTTTTAAGCTTTATTTATCACTCAAGAAAGTACTTACAGGATCAGAAGGACCACAGAAGTCTCTGAACACTTTTGAAGGATCAAATTGTCTAATCTCCATTGCTATGCAAGGGCCTGAACACAACTCTGAAACCATCTCCTGGAAGAGAAAGAAGACAGAAAAAAGGCTGAACTCTTTGGGCTTTAGCAAGGGTTGTATTTCTCCCTGAAACTAGGTCCAAACTTACAGGACAAGAACAATTAAGAAATATTGCTGCATTTAGGAAAGCAAGGACATTAAACAGATACCATTAGTATTTACCATTAAAGAAATGTTTTCCATTTTGCTACTTGGTTTAGAAGGTGGAAACTGAGAAAAATTGGATATTCAGCCTCAACAGGATACTGAATAGCATATAACAACATCCACAATACTTTAAATTCTTTTGTAGGTACATCGTTATTGATCCGGACCTAGATTTCATGGTAGTATCCTGTAACTTGTCAAACTAGACTGAATCTCTGGAATGCACTTTGCTGGGTTTTAAGCCTGAAAAATTACACTATGTTCAGCCAGTTCCACAGGCAGCAACGTTCTTTGCAGTGTTCCCTACCAGAAGCACAGTACACAGCCTGTATCTGTTTCCAAATATACACTCATTCAATGGCCTTTAGTCATTAAAATGTCTCCCAGGCTTTTGGTTCTCACTGTCTTTTTCTCACAGATTACTACAGAAGGTGAAACACGCAAGCCAACAGAATCTGTGCCTGTGGCGCAACCTGTTGGGGAAAGGGTCTGGCAACATTCTTGTGATGTACTAATACCAGGATCTCAGTTACAGTGAAATCATCTGTTTCCCTGGAGTCTTCAGGAGAGTAAAGAGACATTGTGAGTTCCATGTGGGGGATGAAGATGGGTCTTAGTTTTCATAAGCTTAAATTAACTCTGGGCATTAGTGCCAAACAGGAGTTTGTTAATTAGAGGTATAGGTTTCACAAGCAGAAAGAATCTATTTTGATGTTCTATTCTGACTTCCTTTTTTAAATCATGCCCTTATAATTGCATACTTGTCTAGAAATCTGGGCAGACAAGCTTTAAACAAATCAAGAGAATTAAAGGAATCAAAACCAAAAAGGAAAGACAAAACAACAAAACGTGCAGAAAGTAAGGGAGGATAGGTAAGGACCAGCAAGGTTCTGCAATCATGCCCACCAGCCACAGGCAGATCAAAGATGAACCATGGCAAAGCAGAGTGGATGAAAGAGCAGAAGGAAAAGAAGAACTAAGTCCTCCTCTTCCTTCTATGAATTGTGACAGAAAACAAATACACAATGACTCTGAGTCAATCAGCACTGTTCCAAAAAGCTCCTATCCTCATACCGGATTCCATACAGAGAACATGTGCCTAAGTTCCCCTCTCTGAATTTTATCCAGTACTTCTGTCATGAACCAGATCCTAGGAAATTTAGGTAGTAGTATTCCTTAAGGACATGAAAAGAGTGCAGATTAGCCTCATGCTCTGCAACACAAATACGCATTTTAATTCTAAAAACTGTGTTATCACCAACAGATCCTCTCTTCAAAACAGGTCAAAGAGCCACACATTTAATTCTGCTAAGAAACAGTAAATTGTCACAAATTCATTACTCCAAAGAATTTCATTAAATTCTGTCATCTAAACAAGTGTTAACAGGAAAACAGAGAAAAAAATGGGATTTTAACTTGAATCAACTCTGCAATTCTTGCAAACTGTGGTTACTCTTGTTCCTCCCTGTTTTACTGTTTCTGTCTCATCCCACTAGCAAGAGGGAACAACATGACGAAGTTACTCCTGACTTCTTCATTACTGCACAGAGCTGAGACATGAAGACCAGCAGCCAGCACAGAGGCAGGTGGTTCTGTGTCAGACAAGCCTGATCTACTTACACAGCCTCATCAAGTCCAAAGTTGAGTCTAAGTAGCGGGCAATGCTCGTCTGGTGAGGCTCCTAGTTACAGCTACATCAAATTTTCTTTAGCTAATAGTTCATTCATCAAATAGCATGGTTTGCAGTCTATCAGAACCATTCCTGAAGGTGGATCAAGCTCAAGGATTTTTGATTAATGAAGTGGATTCTAAGTTGATCTAAAATAATCTCATTTCTTTCCCCCGTTTTCTATTCTGGCTAGAGTAGGAAGTATAAAGCAAAACAGCATGAAAATTAAGCAATGTGTATGTGAAATCCCATGTAGAGGATACTAATAAAACTAAAATTTTGGGCAATTGTACAGTTTTCTCTTTTCACAAAGTACTTTATATACAATTTTAAAGCTTTTATCTGGCAGAATAACCAGAAGAAATGGACATACGATTTTTTAAAAAGGATTTCTGGATGCCAGTATCTTCTGTGCTGAGTTATTTTGGAATGATAAATAAAATCTAGATCAAAACAGATGGTCCTGAGTCACATATAGAAGAGGTCATATTCTTTCTCCAATATCCTATTTCGTAACATACTTTCCTGTTTGGACTGCACTGACAATATCTGTTGCTGTTCCCATGTGTAACTTCTCCAGAACCCTTTACCATCATGATTAGCTTTTCCACGTTTCCTGTTTCTCAGATATCCTGAGCGCATGAAAATATTAATTTGATTTATTTTCAACTGAGTCAATCCAGCACATACAACTTGCAGGACTGAGCCCTAGATTCTCACTTTTATTGACATCACCTAAAATGTACTTTATTTATTGTCTTGTTTAAATGTCAACTTCCCTTCTGAGTAACTCTCCAATTAAATTATATAATTATAATTTGAGACTTGTTAGAGGGTTAGAGACTGTGCAGCCCAAGAGCTGCAGAAAATGGTACAGTATTTCCCATTTTGTTCGAAGCAGTGATTTTTGCAGCACTGCAGGACTCCTCAGGCCCTGAATACTGGTCAGATACTTTCATTTTTAAATTCTCCCACATACCTGCAAGTATGCCTGTCCAATCTCCCTTTGGTACTTGTCAAAAATGATGTTCAGAGGAGGCCTTGTGAGTATTCCCCACTCTGAGAGTGAACTAACAGTACTCTTAACCCATTTAAAGACAAATCTACAAACCCTGTTCAAGTATCATAAAGGAGGCAAAAGAGAATAAAAATTTCATTTTCAGAGCAATATCAGTAAATATGTAGAAAACTTACAATAATGTAACCATTTAAAAATTAAGGAAAATTTGCAACATAATAGCATGGCAGTAAAGCAAAACTCATTACTGTGAGTAAATTACATAGCAAAGTAAAAATTAATATGAGTAAAATGAACCAAAATCCTCTGAGAGAGGGTGATCCAGAAATACAAGCTCATCTTCGTGTATTCCCATTGTTCTATCTGCAGTCAGGAAGTTTTATGTGACAGTACAACAAAGCATAATACTGTTGAGAGTCTCAGATGTCCACTGGAATTACAGCATATCTTAAACTTCTTAAATTTTCTCAATATTTACAGAATTCAGATGAATAAACCGAAGAATAGTTCAAGATGTCATTAGGAGAGCCTCCAATACAGCAGCCTCATTGTGAAAAAAAGATAAACATGTATTTTGGTCCAAGCCACTACTGTAATATCCAGTCAAACAAAGATGCAGGTATGATACATTCTCAAAGACCAATATCAATAAAATAACTTCTCTGGTGGAAGCCAGGGATGTGACTCTGTTGTATTTTACAAATTTTCTTGGCTGAACAATTTTTATGAAAGGCTCTCCTCTATTGTGACCCACATAATGCAATTCTCACAATTAATTAATTTATTTAAGAACAAAGTAGAACTATTCAATACCAGTTTCATAAAGAAACCACATCACTATCCCAGCAATAAGAAATGTGGTAATTTCCTCACTTAAGCATATTTCATTTTCAAAAGGATTCTTGTTGAACTCATGCTTACCAGGTATTCAGGGACAACGCCTTTGTAAATCTCATAAAATTCTTCCACATTTGTACGCTCCAGGTTGAACTAAGAAAACCAAAATGTTAGCCAGTCTGAATTGTACAACAGGAATACACAGACATCCCTTCTTAACCAGCAAACATTCAGAATTCACTGAGTTTTACTAGGTAAAAGGAATGGCTTTACTACTGCAACATGAAGCTTGTCAGCAGCTTAGTCAGGCAACATAGTACACAGAATCTTTTTCCACATCAAATACAAGTAGACAATATAGTGCTGGCTGATCCCACTAAGACAGGGGGTATTCTTCATTTGTGATGGGGATTTGAGTGACAGGAGAATGTCAGATCTGGAGACTTCCACCAGAATTGAAGGGCAGGACTCTTGGGAACAATAGCAATCTCTGTGCCAAATCCCTTTAACTGCTGAGGGTGTTCAGGGTGTCAAAATCCCTTAAATACCTTTAAAAGCATTCCCTGTAATTAATACTAAATACATATATTTTAAAAATTAAGGAAGGATATTAACAATAGTTTCATTAATCTTAGCTAGTACATTTTGTAAAGATATCTCAAATTGCTCCAGAAGAGACAGATACCATTATCTCCCCTCCTAACCATGGGAGAAACTCAGTTACAGGGAAGTGAAGTGTCTTGGCTCAAGGTCACCAAGCAAACAGAAACAGATTACCTAATCAATCAGATACTAAAACACAAATGTCACAAGGACAATGCTGATCCCAAAACACTTCTACAGTCTGCACAAGGGTTTTATACTGCAGGAAGACATTTGTGCACTGCTACAATGAACATACAGCACTAGTCCAACTACTGTTTAGCATAAAAACACACAAAAGGAAACCTACCATCTGCAAGGCCGAGATCTCAAATCCTTCATTGAGGATGGCTTTTATAATCTTTCCAGCAAGCCCTGAGGAAAAAAGAAAAACACAGTATTCAATTTTAAAAAGCAGTATTTACAGCTGAAAGGTATCATGCCAATATACTGCTTATTCTCAAACTGAAAAAACAATGTTTGTGCAATGCAGTTAGAGGAAGCAGAGAGCAGAGCTGAGTTCACACACTCTATGTGTTCTATATGAGGTTGCATGTTGATCGTTTCAAATAACTAAATTCCATGCAGCTATTGAGAAGTATTTCTACCAAAAAAAGGTAATTAGTGAAGCCTTTGCTTTTCTCAGATCAACTGCAAAGCACCCATTGAAGACCCATTGGCAATACTGATGCTTAACCAGTCATCAATTCAGAGCACCAACTGTCTTTTTCTTTTTGCAGGTTCTACTTTAAGCCAGAAACAAATGCAGGATGATAAAAAATGCTGCCAATAAAAAAGCACAGGAGTTCATGTTTTCTACAGGAAAAAAAAATGACAGTGCAAAATCACCTACTCCTTTGAAGTTTACAGCTCACAAATATGCTATTGCTGATGATACTGCTTGCTGATTCTCCCCAGAACACATCCTCGGAAACTGAATGATATTGTAAAACAAAACACCGAACTTCATAAAAAAAAGAACCACTGATTTTTCACTGAATGCATAGTTTAGATTTGCCCATGGTAATAAGGCCATTATGTCAGCCAAGCACAGGACTCTGTGTGAGTGAATTTCACAGAATCATTGTTTTTTATAGAACACAAATGCCTTTCCTCTAGTATAATTTGTGAGAAAACACAGATTTCTGGATGTTTATCTAGAAAATATTAATTAATCATAGAAGAATATCCTGTAATGAATGACAACAGCAGGATGTGACTCCTGGCCATTAGACCCTTTTATTAAGTAGTCTTTAAATTGCAGGATATTTAGCACTACATGAATTTAAGAGATGAGACTTAAAAAAAGCTAGTATGGAAGTTATAGCATGCTTGAGATACAGCCTGTGGCACAGGGCTGGAGAGCTTCCTACCACATTAAAAGGTCAACAGAAGCTCTGGGTAAATGAGATTGACAGTTGAAAGGGTTTCAAAAATTGTATTTACAAATGAAAATGAAAAAAACATGTCCCTGAAGTATTTGCTACCATATTTTCACACTAAGGTTTATATAGAAAAGCCTTCCCTCTATAAAACACTGCATATTTCTTTTTAAAATCTTCCAACTACTAAAGAGAAAACCTGAGATTTCAGTGCATACTTAGTCCATGCAGATCTTTGTGTTTATAGAACATAGAAACAAGCAGAGGCAAATACAGTCACTGTCCCACTATGCTGTTCCACCATGTTTTGGTGAAAGTTTCCATTTAACACTCCTGTGAATCCAGGGAGAAAAAAATCCCTTTTTTTTTTAAGATTAAAAAAAATAATAAATGCAACAGCAAAATAAAGGGACTTGGACAGGCTTGCCCAGGAAATGCAAGACCACATCAGAGAGTGAAACCAGAGCTCTGGTTTGTCTTTGTCCATCCTGCTGGAAAGGCTGAGCAGCTCATACGCTTCTACACAGGTTACACCGAGGCAGTGAGCCTTTAGTCTTGTCTTCAGAGATGAATGGGCAGTTTGTAAAGAGATCAAGTGACTGCCTGGGAATCATTCAGGAAACGAATAAGTAAATGGAAGAAATAAATTAATTAAATTAATTAACTAATTAAACGTGACACAGCATAAACATTTCCTCATTCTCAGTCTTCAAAGTCAACATTCTAGTCAAATGCTTCACCAGAAATCAGCAAAGATGAAGAAAGGGCACTGGCAGATAAATGGTCACTGTAAGGGACAGCTGCTTCACCTGACAGATGTCCATTTTACACTTTATCAGTCAAGAACAGGCTACTTGCATAGGCATGCTCAGCCAGCAAGCATCTAATTAAAATACATCAAGTTATGGGGTATTATGGGAATCTGCCTTTTAGAGAACTTTTGTCTTCAGCAGTTTTACAACCTATAAGCAAAACCCATGTTTTAGAGAAACAAAGGGGGACTCTTGAGCTTTCTGGGCTGTTTCTCTACTGAAGTCACTAAGATCTATCCTGTAGAGAGGAGATAATCTCCTTTAATGATAGAAATTCAGGTAGGAAGGTATATTGCATAAAGGTCTTTAATGCAAGGTTCCTTTAATAATTGTGATAAATCTATCAAGATTTTCCTCTACACTGTATTTCTGAGTTCACTCTCACTCATCAGAGCAGCAGAGCACTTTATTGCTCCAGATAGATTGCCCACGTCTGCAACACCCAAAAAGCTTAAGCAAAGGATTTATTGGCACCATACAGAGAGACAGATACCTCACCCACAAAGTTCAGTGCCTTGAGGAAGAAGGGCGGTGAGATTTGTGTTTGCAAAGCAGGATATTAGCTCTACTTCCCAGATGTGGGAATTGAGGAAGAGGAGCATAAGCAAGTTGCCAGTGGCAGCAAAGATCCACAGATTCAGTGACTTGCCCTTCCTTGTCCCAGTTTAGGTAATACATGTATCATTTCTCCTAGGACACTTTCCTTTCAAATTCTACCTGAATCAAAATAGAAACAAAAAAGCACAAAGGCAATCCCCAAGCAGCAGAAGAGTAGAAGCTCAAGCCTCAGTTTGAGATCTGTTTGAGGCTTTCAGGCAGTTGCATGACTGAACTGGGACATATCCTCTTCTTTGGGGGCAATAAGGCTCAGGAAAAGATGAACTAGTTAGAGTGCCATTTTAGCAGCTTTCCACAATTCTTTCCAACTTTAAAATCCAAATCTGTAGTGAAAAAACAACTTTCTAAGGACCCTTCAAAAAGGGTCAGTGAATGCTTAAAATGTGATTACAGTAAGAACCTAAATCAAAGTCACAGATTAGGCACCAGTTATGATGAATTTTCAGTTACAAAGAACAAAAGAATCCCAAGCATTACTAAATACAACCAAGGGAACGTAATATTAATCGAAGCAAAAAGAGTGAAAGAAAGGGAGCACAGGTACACATTTAATGTCTGCTGGGCAGCCTTATGTCACTACATACCTAGTACAGGACATAATACTTTTCCAATATAGACAAAGAGAATTTTCCAATATATTTTTACCGCGGAAAATGATAAAGTACCATGACTTCCTCAGCTCATTACTATTATATGACTTGTTGCGTTACAACTTACAGTATTTGAAAATTGTCCTTCAATAAGAAACAGGAAGTAGCAGGGAAGACATCAGACTGGATAATGTTACAACTGTTTGCAGAATCAGGCATTGGGATAAAATGAAACAGCTTAATGAAAGTCACTTTTAACCTAACAGGACTTTAATCAATGAGCCATAGCAGCTATGCTACTGGGACCTTTCAATCTCAGTGCACTACAAACTACCAGCCCTAAGAATAGGAATGTTACATTCTCTTCCCTTTCTTCTTGGCCTGTTCCCTAATTTAACCATTCCTCTGTTAAAAGATCATTAGGCAAGATAGCAGACTGCTTTCAAAGCAAGTCAAGAACTAGATTCCTCATCTCAGCCTCTATATGCCATTTTTAAATCCTTTCAATAATTAAAAATAATTCCTCTTAAACAACACGGGGTTTTTTTTGACAGGAATACAAAAACTGCCGTGACTGATCAGATTGATGATCCATCTCATCCAGTAACCTATTTCTAAAAGTAACCTGTATCAGGTGTTTAACATATCACTAACTATAAGTAGCAATTTAATTTCATGTCTTTTTCTGACATTCTGAAATGCAACTTTACTTCATAGTATAATTAAATAAACTGGTTCTCTACTGCCAAGTATGGTCCTATTTCAAAACTCCAGATAATCACAATCAGACCTGACTCCAAGCAAAGTCCTTTTTGAACTCTAGAAGATGGAAAAGTGGGATTTAGAGTTGGGTCCTCCTACAATGTTTTTCAGCTGAAGTTCTTGTTAATCTTTGTCTCAGACAACATTGCAAAACAGTGGGCAGCAAGTAAATGACAGATGTCCTTCTCAAAAAGTGCACCTCTTCCTATCAGTTGGTCAACCTATACCCTGAAGAACAAGGTTTCTCTCTCTGTCTTCTTTTTCTATTTACGAATAACCCAACTCTAGGCATTTTTACTATGCAGCATAAATATACCACTTCTAGACTCCCCAAAAGTTTGGTCATGGTGATAATCTATAAATACTGGTCTCCCAGCCCCACTATGTACTTTATGAAAAAGGCTATGCAGTCATTTTTACACTTGTGCTCTGGCACAGCAAGGGAATGACACAGATTCTCCTGAGCAACGCAATCTGGGCAAAGGAGGGACCTCAAAAGCCACCCAGGCTAGCGATGAGGGGAAGAAAAGACCAGTGAATACTGACGGGAGAGAGAAGACGATGTGAGGAAATGATGAGAGAATACCGTTCATAGTGATAGAGTCCAGGATTTTCCATTATTCCTCATTTCTAAGTACTGTATTAAAGGAGAACCTCGAGAAATTTGAAGAGCAGCTTTACAGGCATTTATGGAGAACTTTGTCAACACTGCAGCACTGGTGAAAACCTCTAAAGAAAATATTCATTTGAAAATACTGGAAGTTAAAGCAGTGAAGACAAACAATATCATGGCCTTACTGGAAAATAGAAGTCAGGATAGTGCTAGCACAATAAAAATTATGGACGCAGATAAATGTAAATCTCAGGCGGCCTTGAAACCAAAATGACTGAGCATGTGACGCAGCTGAGAACGGGAACTGACAGATTCAGAGGGGGTGAAAGGTTCAAAGACTTAATTCCAGCTGCAACTTTCTGAACTACTAAGGCAAGACCACACATGTAAATGTCAGACAGGGCATTATAAAGTGCAGAATGATGAAAATACATAGGGGAAAAAAGGTATTCTGGGAATTCTGGCATGGGAACAGATGGGAAGAGTCACACTTAGCATTCAGATACAAAGATACAGAGAATTCAAGGCAAAGATCATGGCCAGACTACACAAAGTGTCCAGCAATTTGGCTGGGCAGTATGAGTCACTGGAGAAGAGAATTTGAAGAAAGCAATGTCCAGCAGTTATGCTGAACTCAAACTGATGGCTGTATATCTACAAAAAATATAAAAAACCCAGAAAAGCTTAGTTTTCTTTCTTTGTTCTTGTGTTAAGAGAAAGTTTAAAAAGAAATATGCAGTTTGCTTTGCTCTTTCTTTCCAGATGTCCATTACTTTGTACTCCTTTAGCACATCCACTCAGATTTTATTTTTCTTTCATCTTAAAAAGATTATGGTCAATCATTCTGGCTTCTATGCTTCTATGCTTCTATGGCTATAATGAGTTTCATTTATTTTTGCTTATTTCTTAAGTGTGAACAAAACTAAATACAATATTTTACCTGAGGCTGTGTACCACTGGATTATATGAAGGCGCTCCCTATTACAATTCAAACCATTCACAAGCTTAGTAATATTTCTTTCCTTTTTTCTGGTTATCCCTGCTGAACACTGTGCATGGACTTCTCATGAATGCTTACAGCTACAGAGAGGATACTCTACAAAGTTTTCATTAATGATTACATTAACTCTTCTTTCATCTAATTTAGTAAATATGCTCATATTTTGTCAATGTACTTATAGAAAGCTGTATATCCCTGTCTTGCTCATCTCAGGTTAAATAAATCAAGTTTTAACATTAAACCCATTAAGTTTTCATTGGCTAAATCTCTTACTATTTTGCTCTTTTTTTCTGTTATCCTTGAAACAGAGTGCCCAGAAACTGAACATGATACACAAGTTAGATTCTCATAAGCATTGAGCAGACTAGTGGGTACATTGTGAACACTGATTCTGCCTGTTTCATAACTATACCAATCATTTATCTACAAACATTTCACTGATACCCTGCCAGGTCTTCTCCATTTTATATCCGTGCTTTTTCCCTTCTCCAGGTACTGCTATGCAGTTTATATTCAGTTTCATCATCTTCACATCACATCGTTCCTGCAATTCCTCAGGAATGTTCTAAATTCTAATCACATTCTTCAAAATTTCAGTAGGCACTTGGTACCATGTGTGAATATAGCAAGCATGCTCTGTCCTCACCCATCCAAGCCATTAATGGTAATATTGACTAGAACTGGCCCCAGGATGCCTGACAAGACTTCATTTGTAATCTGACGTGCTCATGTCCAGTCCAACATACAGGGAAACATTTCAAGTTATGCAGATGTCTACATTGTAAAGATCTAAACATAGAACTCGCTTCACTAAAGGAAAATTCTGGTTTCCTAACAGTAAAAAACTTGCTCAAAGGCACTGATAACCAAGGGAATTAGGCTATAATTATATATATATAGGCTATAATTATATATATAACTGTTTTACCTTCCTTTAGAGAAAGCATACCTGGAGAATTCAGAGATCAACATAGCATATTTTCCTTCACAAAAGACATGCTGGTGAATGTCCATCATATGTCCATCAACCACTGAGTGATTTCAATGAAATTATACACTCCTGATTCATCAGGTTCCTTGATATGAAAGAAATTTCACTATCCTGAAATTCCCTGGTCCACTCTTACAACTGACTCTTCTCCTACCCTTTACAAGTGAAAATCCTGAAATGCAATAGTAAACACTCATTTCTAATGTCTCTTTTTTTTAACATTAATACCATCATCCCTGTACAGAGATGATTTCCAGTAACATCAACAACATCAATATGTCTACTGAACACAGAACCAAATACATTTTTTTCAGTTGGAGGATACTTAGGAGCTTCAGCAAGATTGGCTGTTTGATCTCTTTCTCTGAAGTGTATCTCCTCCTCTTCCTTCCTCCTGTCTCAAACTGTCAGGATTTTCAAATTCAGTTCACTTCCTCCCCTACTGAAATCTATTAGAATGTAAAATTTATTTTTCATACTTCAAAAAAATAGATGTCACTTCCCCACTAGCCACTGAAAACCAGAATCAGTCTAAACTGGGAGCCAATGCCAAGGTGCTACAACTTTAGGCAGAAATAAATGAGAAACACTATGGGCTTGGTTTCAAAACCAAACATCCCAGGCAAGGAATATCCATCATTACTACTACAGTAAAAAACTAAAAACACAGATGGAAGTGTATGGATGACTGATCTCATGAAAGCTAATTTTTTTTTATTCTAAAAATGGTGATGAAGTGGCAAAGTAGGTTGTTTTCATTTTAATCACTTTTTCCAAGCATCTCTAAAGGGAAAAAAATCCATCCAACCAAAAAAAAACCCAGTACCACTAGACACCACCAAATGCTTCAACACCCTATATATTATTTATATTCAAGGAAAACATTAAGAAACAAACTGCATTTCATTTGACATAAATACATCTCCTCCCTGGGCAAATCTGTCTACAAAAGAATGCCTGCAGCTGAAAGCACAGTGTTTTACTAGCATGACTGCAACACTAAGATTGCCATATTGCATGTGGGAATATCCTGAGGTCACATTTCAAACTATCCACTCTGAAGTATCTGCAAAGATTTGTGTTCATTCCATACTTTTTTTTTCCACTTCCAGATTCTATCTGCAAATAATTCCTTCTAGACTTTAAACTGTTAAGTCCATCAAGGCTGGCACTCAATCTTGTAGACAAAATACAGAGAAAAGTTCTGCCAAAACTGAGGTAAACTCCACAGCATCTGCACTTCACCTTTCTGTTATCTACACACTTATCACAGACAGACAATGTATACTTTCAGACTACTTATGAGAAAATTGCACACCTCATTTTTTCTCAAACCAGTTTTCTGAAAACCCTGTTCTAATTCTAGGTCTCCTGAAGATAAAAATACTTAATTACGCAAACTTATGTCTAAAAGGGTAAAAAAAAGGGAACAATTTCCAGAATTTTCATATCAAATGAATACAAATTGTCTTGAGAAAAAAATATAAAATAGGTAAGTAGTGCTGAGAGTGATAACAGATTTGTATCTCTATTATACCATCCTCTTTTTTTTCCCAGCTTATTTAATTTCTTAACTACATACATGTAAGTATACTTAGCATTATACAGAGGTGAACTGGACATTTTCATAGTGAGACCTTCTCTCTTTCAAAGAGCAACAAGTGTATTGTGTGTCAGGACACTTCTTCAGTTGTCTTCAGTCAGATAACCCGCTACAATGTTGGAAATCTACCGTCCTATCCTCACTCTCTCTTATACAATAAATTCAGTTAAGACTCTAAATAAGTAAACCTTGTTTCTTTACCTGCCTGAGACTGCACTACCATCCTTGGTATTCTTTTTGTCACATTCAGGTTTGTCTTTGGAGCTACAAACCATTCTCTCAATTGGAATTTTTCTGCCTTTGCATAAAGAAGGAAATATTATTCTTACGAATTCCTGTCATGCAATGTTTTGTTAATCAATGTAAATTACTACAACTTTCTACAGCTTTTCACTAGCGACTAAGTTAATCTAGAGGAGCTCTGTAAGTTTTATCATCCACTCAGTACAGGTATAAAACCACGTTTCCACACAGTATCTTTTCCACTTGGCAAGAAGGTACTCCTGCTCCTTTTGTTTTCTTTGAGATTTAAATTTTCTTTAGTTGAAGAATACTGCGGAAGACACCACTGTATTTTGTTTTAATTAAGAGGAAAAAGGATTTAACTTACCAGAAATGTTAGAACAAAATCTCAAGCTTAACACATACAAGGAGAGCAAAGCTGTCTGGGTAGTTACAGTAGTTTCACGATTATAAACCGCACCTGAATATAAGCCGCACTTCCGGGTAGCTGGGAAGACCACGGGATTTGTCCATATATAAGC